>BHFT01042911.1:0-31418 GCA_004320025.1 Laticauda laticaudata
TTCTCAACTACTGCTATGAAATAAAGACTTTGTTGTTGGAACCCGGTCTGCCTCGCGTTTTTCCGGACAAAACAGGTTTTTTTATTGTTTACTTTAAGATACATACTGTAATTCTCCACTAATTATTTTTAGAGTTGATGAATCAGCTGCCTTGGAGATGATTAACTGATCAACTTCCTTTAGCTGATGGCCCAAGAAGAAGTAAATTGAAGGAAAAGTTTAAATGCATCATAAATAAACCTACAATTCCAAAAAGGAAGGAAGGAAGGAAAGAAGGAAGGAAGGAAGGAATGTATTTTCTATAAATGAATACTTTTTTTCTGCATTTATCTTTCGATCTCTTTTAGAAGGCTGCTGATGACACATCAGCACTGGTGTATGATTGTAACATAGATCACCATCTGAGGGACAGCTCTTGACTGAATAATTCTCCATAGCTCCTTGAAACATTTCAAATTTAATCTGTATGGCATTGAATTTATTTGAAAAGTAAAAACCATTACAATGTAAGACAATGATGAGTAATATCTTCCTACTGTATAATTGAAAACTTCTGTGTGGCAAGCAAAGAACTTTTGGATGTAATGGGATTATATGATTTCTTTGGGTATGATGCAGCTATATTTTTGTGCTAAATTGGTCTATCTCTGCAGTCCCTCTTCAAAGTACAGTATAATCAGGCAATTCTGAGATCATATGAATGAGAGTTATCTAAATAAATGTTAATAATCCTCTTCATTTTCAGAAAAGTTTATTTTATAATGGTTTTACAATTTGATCTTCATTCTCTGGATAACTCCAATCACCCAAATGTATTTTTTTTTCTTTTTTAGCATTGGCCACTCACTTTTATATTCAATTCATGAGCCACAGTGGCGCAGTGGTTAGAGTGCACTACACCAGGTTACTTCTGCTGCATGCCGACTACCTGCAATTTGGCAGTTTAACATTTATTTATTTATTTGTTTGTTTGTTTATTTGTTTGTTTATTTATTTGATTTGTCAATCACAAGATAATAGGTATAAATAAAAACATGAGTAAGAATATAGGAAATAGATACAAATAAATGGGGACAATAGGACAGGGATGGTAGGCATGATTGTGCANGATTGTGCACTTATGCACGCCCTCTTAGGAATGGGGTGAGGTCAATAGTGGATAGTTTGAGGTTAAAGGAGTGGGGGTTAGAGGATGTAACAACAGAGTCACGTAATGCATTCCAGGCATTGAATTTCAACAGGCTCAAGGTTGACTCAGCCTTCCGTCCTTCCGAAGTGGGTAAAATGAAGACCCAAATTGTTGGGAGCAATATGCTGCTTAAAGAGGGCAGTAAAGCACTGTGAAGCGGTATACAAGTCTAAGTGCTATTGCCATTGTTATTCACATTTACTTGGACCTGTTATATTTTAATCCTGTCTCTTCTGGTTTTACTACACACTTCATAAGTAATTCATTTGTAATGGGTTATTTCAGGAATTGTTAGATGAAAATCTCCATTCTTTAAAAGTGCTATTGCAAGTGGACAAGGATTTCAGTCTTTTTTTTTTTAATAATGAAGCAAATTTTAAAATATTAAAATGTGCAACACTAATTTGTATTGCTCTCCAATCTGGGGGGAATCAATTCAGAACTTTGCTGGATCAGTATCTTAAAAGTAGAATAACTAATGGATCAGACTTACTTGGTCTACTAATGTTGAGTGCTGAATTCAAATCTTAACTCCAAAGTTCCAATCTTTTTAGTCTAAGTAACTGCAAAATAAGCTGAATGATATAACATACCTACATCTCTGTCTCTATCTTTGTATCTGTCTCTATCTCTTTGTATGTCACTATATTATTTTAATGCACACTGGACAAATTTTACATGTAACCCATATAAATTAATACTTTGATGTATTTAGCATTTTATCTAATTATACCTTGCAGTCTCATGTTAATTCCCATTTGAAATATTTGGCTGTATTCCTCCTAATTCATTTATATTAATGAGGGGAGGGTTCTCTGAGCAATAATCAGTTAATAATCATGACAAGCTTTGTTAATAAATACCAGACTGGTATATGATACTATGTTGGCCGCTTGTCCTTAATTACAAGGCTCTGAAAGAAATACCAAGAGGCAAATATTCATAAATTTTTCCTTTAAAGTCTAACTACTCTTTCTGGTATTTACATCTTTGAAATGAAGAAAAATACAAGACTTTGAAATGAATTAATTTCTTCTCTACTTAAAACAGCTTACCATTAATTAAGATACAGATCTAATGGCTGGGGTTTTATTTGTTTATTTATCAACCTTGTATGTGGGGGAAAATTCCAGTAAAACTGTGAATAATGCTAAAGAAGTAATTTAAATGTAAATATGATGGGGGGAATGATAGGTGAGGTAAACCCTATTTTGGAGACTGGACAGCTGAAGGAAGTAGTGCTGTAATTTTTAAAATGTTCCTGTTTTCTGATTTTTTTTGGACGATTTTGGATTAGGCCTTCATTGATGCTACTTATTTTTGAAATAAAGGGAACAGAATGCAATTCGCATTCTTTTGTATTCATTGAATAGAACTGTTTTGTATTAGCTGTTTGTTTAGTTTTGTGTTTCTGGTTTTGTTGCAAAGAAGTCGGCAATCTCTATATACCTCGATCCTAAAGGCTAGGTCACACTGGCTGACGGATGCAAAACGTATGTAAAAAGGACACAGCAGACGAGCAAATTTTCCATCCGTTGTTATCCTGCTCTCAAAAGGGGCAAAAATTTGCATAAACAGAGCGGACAAAAATGGAAGGGAACAGATGGGGAGAGGACGTAGAGAGGATGTTAAGCAGATGCTCAACTGAAATCCTAGTGGATGGAAGCGGAAGGAAGCAGATGGCACGTCTGCAGGGCTTCCGGGGGAGAACAGCAAAGCAGAGTGTAGCGGTGACATGGATGCGTAGTGGATGCGTAGCGGATAGTAGCGGATTGCAAAGCGTTCACTGCTCATGTGGGAGGATGCATTGCATCAGCCCTGCGGATATAAAAGGAAGCAGCTCGCACGCGGCCAGCATCAGAGGAAAGACTGCTGCCAAAGACATCTTCATCAGAGAACATGGGGAAGAAGAGAAAGCCTGTGCCTAATCCTGCCAGCCCTGGAAAGAAGGACAGAACCACCATCCCAAGCCCCTGGCGCTGACTCTGCTGCTGCTGGTGCTTCTGCTGGTGCTTCTGCTGGTGCTGCTAGTGCTGCTGGTGCTTCTCCTGCTGTTGCTGGTGCTGCTGCTGGTACTGTGCTTCTGTTTGATTGGTGCTTCTGTTGCTGGTCCTGCTGCTGTGTGGTGCTGCTGTTACTGCTGCTGCTACTGCTGCTGGTGCTGCTGGTGTGGTGGACCAGCCCCTAGGCCCTCAAGCCCTGCTGATGAGGCCCAGAAGGCCCTGCCAGAGGAGGAAGAGGCAATCGAAGGAGAAGGAGAAGGGCGAGAGGAAAACAGTACTCCATTGCAGAGGACCATGAGGAGGAGGTGCTCGAATGGCTGAGGAGAACGAGTACCTGTGGAGGAAGGGCCACAGGCTATATCAAGACACCAAGCAGAAGCAGGCGGCTTGGAGAGAGAAGGCAGAGAGCCTTGGGCTACACTTCTGATGTCCTCCTGGGGTGGTGGAAGCATATGCACACCTGGTATGGCAAGCTACACCTGAAGAGATCTGGGCAGGCCTCTGTCTAGCTCACTGACTGGGAGATCTACGTCGTGGCCAAGTGCAGCTTCCTGCAGGGTGAGATCCCCACCGAGGAGCAGCCCCTCTTGTCAGCCCTCTCTCTCGATAGTCCACAGAGAGGCACTCCTCTTCCAGCCAGGAAGAGCCAGTGTGTCCAGGCAGGTGTCTGCGGAGAGCCCCATGACAGAGACCCCCCCGGACAGCTGCACACCCCATGCCAGAGGACGTGGAGGATCCCCTGACACAGATGGAGCAAGAGGAGGCCGCAGCCACCAGAGACCAACCCACCCCCACCCCCAGCTCCACCTCCACAGAAAGCAGGCAGAAGAGGCAAACGCGGAGGGGCAGAGCCACACTGTCCTCTTGGAGATCAGGGACACAATCAAAACAGCGCAAGATCTCCTCTCTCAGCTGGTACACTTTGGAGATTCCATCCTCCAACCGCAAGCCCTTCCTCACCTACGTGACCCAGACCCTCATGGACATGCCTGAGCCCAGTACCAGGTGATGGAGAGGATCACTGTGCTTCTTGCACACCCTCCAGGCTTAGCTGAACCTGCTCGCACCCACTCCACATCTGCTCCTCCACCCCAGGCAATGTCAGCCCTTCCAAGGCCTTTCAACAGCCCCTCTCCTACCAAGGCTACAGCTACCAGGACTTCCCTCAACAGAGGCAGCCCTTCCCAGTCCAGGCCCAGGTTCATCACCCGCCACAGATGCCACCGATGCCACAGATGCCACAGATGCCACAGATGCCACTTATGCCACAGATGGCACCAACGCCAACAGATGCCACCGATGCCACAGATGCCACCGACGCCTCACCTCACCCAGCTGCAGACCAGACAGTCCCAACTCACTCCTCCTTCCTCACCCCACAGCCAAGCCCCTCAACAGAACATCTGTCATCGGTCCTGTGCCTGACATCCCAGGTCCTGGATGAAGGACCTCTCAACCTCACGGGCCTGATCCAGCTCTCTGAGAGCTTCCTGCACCACACCATCATCTTCTGCAACTTTCTTCCAGCCTTCTTCAGTGGTGGGACACTGGAGGAGTTCCTCCAGGTATTCTTCGATGATGGCCTGCACCACTTCTCTGACCACAATGCTGATGGTGTTGTGTGGCACCCTCCAGTCATACTGCATGTTTCTGTACGTGGTTCCAGAGGCCAGGTTGTGCAGAGTCAGTGCCACCTTCAGCCCAGGGTCCAGCTGGGACAGAAGTTGGTGCTCAGCTTGGTCAACCTGGGTCTCAGATGCTCCACAACTTCGTCAAACATGGCTGGTGGCATCCTCATGAAGTTCTGGAATGCACGAGTGTCTCATTCCTCAGCTCCACCATCAGCTTTTCATAGAGTCCAAACTCCACTCTCTCCCAATCCATCTTCGGACCCAGACAGCTCTTGGATGTCTCCTCTCTCCTTGCGTAGAAAAGGTGAAACAGTCTGAAGAGGCTTGGTTCTGGTGTTGAAATGATGGTGGCTACCAAAAGGAGTGGTGCGCTTGATCCATGGTGGAGATCAATGGATGATGTTTGAAGAGCAAAGAGCAAGGAATGAAGAGGTCTGTGCACGCAGGGCTTGCTGACTAAAAGTGAGATCCAGATGATTTCCTCCCCCTTTTTATAGGAAATATCGATTTTCCTCTAGGTGTCCTTCTGCAATCCTCTAGACATCCTGCAGACATCCTAAATATCCGAGATACATCCCATATACAAATGTTTTTTCCGTTTTAATGCTTTATGTCCGAGGTGCATCCACTTTCATCCTTTCTATGCCCGTGCTACTAAACTCTGTGTGGACGTTCCACATCCGTTCACTTCCTCCCTCTTTCCATTTTCCGCTGGAAGCAGATGTGAGTTGCGTGGATGCACAGTGGATGCCGAGCAGATACAGCGTACGTTTACGGATGATGACGGATGTAGAACATTTGTTCCCCGTATTTGTCAGGCGGATGTAGAATGGACATGGCAGAAAGTTCATCCACTCAAAAAGTTTTGTGCAGCTCAAAACTTTTTGAGCGGATGAAATCTCAGTAGACGGAATGCCTGACGATAGGAACGTATGAATCACGCACGCAGTGAGTACAGAACGGATGCATCGCGTTAACCAACGGATGGCAAATGTTTCCATTTTACATCCTCTTTGCATCCGTTGGGCTTAAGAATCCTCTTTGTTCTAATCTAAAGCAGTCCTTCTCTTCCTCAGCATCTTAATATGGGTAGAGTGTGAGTTTGAGTCCTCCCATCTCAAATGTACTGAAATTGAAAATCACTGGTCTAATGGTCAGTCTAATCCAGCATTCTTTCACATCACCCAGTCAGTTCCTCACACATTTTCTTCCCATGAGAGATGTGTTTATTCTGAAGAGCTGGATAACTTTTTCCAAAGTTCTTTTGGCAATGTTTGCAAGCTTGCTTGATTATCAGTGGTGATACAGGTGCTGCTACTCATATTTACTGATATGCATTTTTCCAGCAATGTCTCCCAGAAGGGTAAACAAAGTGAGTATGGCATCACCTTCAGTATAACTGAAAGCTGGCCTTTTTGTGTACAGCAACATCAGTGCATTTATACAAGGCTAGGAAAATAACATTGAGGTGATTGGCACTGTTGCTTTCTGAACTTTCCTGCAGATTCTCCTGTATTTTTCCATTTCTTGCAAGCTTCCCTGACTACTCACTCCTTCTGGCTATGGGAGGAAAATTCCCATGATGTGATCACTTAAGTTTTAAATAAAGTTGTGGAAATCCAGAAAGCTATTAGATTGCTGGGGAAATAATTACATAATGAAAAACAGGATATAGATAAACACTGGCCCCCTTCTAAAAAAGGCAAATTTCATCCAGGAAAAAATTAATCAGATAACAGATAATCAGAGTTGGAAGGGACCTTGTAGGTCATCTAGTCCAATCCCTCACCCAACCAACCCCCTACACCATTTCTGACAAATGGCAGTCCAATCTCTTCTTGAAAGTCTCAAGTGGTGGTGCTCCCATAACTTCCAAGGGCAAGGTGTTCCATTGATTGATTGTTCTCACTGTAATCAAAATCTTTTGAATTTTATTTGTTTATTTGTGCCTTTATATGACATTCATAATTTGCAAAGAAAACATGGAGGATTAAAAAAAGAAACAAAGAAAGTTAAAGCCCCAAACCAGGTGACAGTCTTTTTTTAAGCAACTTTAAAATCAAGTTCAGATGCTCATATATTAAACTGAATGAGGACCAATGCACAGTGTTATCATTTTCTGGAAAGCCCCCAAATTGGCATGCAAACTCATAACAATCGTATGTTCATTGTAAGTGTTTCTATAAGAACAGGATTTTCAAATGGAAGTTGAGAAGCATCTGCAGAAATCAAAAAGATGAGCCTGTTCAAATAACTTAAGCCTTAGACCATTTTTACAAGGGTTGCACATATGAGGCACATAAAAAAGACCAAACTTTGATCACACAGTTATTACCTTGATTTTTTTTTTCTTGTCCCCCTCCCCCATGGGTACCCTTGGATGGCTTGGTTTCCAATCCTTTTAAAGAAGAGGAAAATTACAAATTGTCATTCAAACAATAAACTTTCTGGAAGGGTGGAAGACATTTAAATACAGAGCAAAAAATTGCCAGTGTTTCCTTTACATGATTTTTTGAATGAAAATATCCATTTTAATTTCCCATATATTTTCAATGCACAGCTTAGTAGTTTCCGGAGTCCTCTGGTTTATCATTCTGATTTTCTGATTATTTTGTGATTGTGATTATCTCTTGGCTTTTATGCTACTACCACCATCATCCTCCCAGCAGGAAGGATCTACAACATCTGTGATTTTTCCAACATTTCAGGCCAGAACCGTCTTCAGAAATAAAAAGGGCTGAACTCATAACAGCACACATACACTGCAGCATCAGAGAATGAGACTGCAACTCGCCACAAACTACTATAATATTTATCAGCTTGTAAGGAGTTGCTTTTTTATGTTTACTCATCATAAAACTGGATGTGTGTGTCAAATAGCATTATTTTTGTTGCAGATAAGTAGTTATTGAAAACTGTAGTTTGGGGTTGTTTGGGGTTGTTTTATATGAAGGAGCAGTTATGTAGAGTACTTAATAATGGATTCAGGTACCTTTTTTTTGGCAGAGATGATATTCAACTGTTTTCAACAATGAAAACAAACCTATTGCCCAGGCTTTTATTCACGGTTCTTCTATCATGCTCTGATTATGGAATTTCAGATGAGCATTATCTAAGGTACGTGGAGGTAAATGTGATGCATGAACCAAGCAAAAACCTCAAAGTCTTAAAATGCAAACCTGAATTGATTAAAATGGGATTGTGCTAATATGATCTCTGGTCTCAGTATAGAAATTGATTAAGGCTAATTGTCTGCAATTAAAGATGTTTTATCATCAACAACAAAAATCTACTAAAGCCATTAAATATGTTTTTTAAACATATTAAACACATTAAACTCATGTTTTTAATGCTTTTCATTGAAATCCTGAGACTAAAGGCTTTGCTTCTCCCATGCAAATAAGGAGGAATGAGGGTAGGAAGTAGCAGTGGAGTTATTCTATTGCAAACTTCCACATTTGTTTTGCTTTGTGCATTCTTTGTTAACCTAACCATGGCCCTAGTGCAACAAATGCAGACTAGTTTCTACAGATTAGTAGTTCTGGAATCCAGATCAACAATACATATAGATTATTGAGCCACAAATCAGGCAAAGGAAAGACAGTTAAATAGAGTTAAGGGACATGGCTTTTAAACAAGCAGCTTTTGGACCTGAAGAATAACCACAAACACATGGAAATTCTTTCAATAGTATAATAAAGAAACAGATTGTACTGATGAGAATGGCACAAATTCAGAAGCCCTAGAATTGTAGTGTATCAGAGGAGAGGATGAATACATGAAGTGGGATCAGGAAATCTGCTGTTCCAGAAAAAGCCTTTACTGCACAGCTGAAAACCTAAAGAAGGGCATGCAACAATGCAAGTTTTTTTTTTTTTCTGGAGCTGCTTTCTGATTTTCTCATTCCTACTAGCATTTCCTCAAACCCCTCTTTTTCTTCACACAGATGCAGGCAGGTAAGTCCAACATTACATGTGTGCTATTGTGACAAGAATTTTCCATCCTTTTAGCCTGCAGCCCCACTTACCCCGCAACATTCTTCTATATGTTCCTCCTTGTCATGAGGAGCATATTTTAAAGATGTGGAAGGGACTGTGGGGGAGTCACCAACTCATACCTCATACTATTTCAATTATGGGAATAATTCATTTCTACAGCTCTGCTGTTTTATGGTGGAAAATATCCCTATGTAGATATGATTTTACATTATTCAGTTGAGACTTTATTAATTTCAGTAAAGAATGGGGATTCAACTCTCACCTCTTGGAAGTGATATCACCTCGCAGCATTGCACATTGTCCTTTTTTCTGAATGAGCCACTGACTCATTTCCTTGCTTGTCTTGCTCTCTGCCCTTCTAGTTCCCAAGTCTTTTGTACTTTTCTCACTACTCTCACCTTTGAAGAAACTATGTTGATTTTAAGATTAGTTCAAGCTATTTCTGTGTAGCACCCATTTTCTCCCTATACAGTAGCTAAAGTAGAACCTGCTTTGAACTTCCAAATCTAAATTATGTATTGACATGCTGAACCTTTATTTTTTAATCTATTTTCTATAATCTATGTTTTCATTCTTGTTAAGACCAAAAGATCAATTTGATTCAGAATTAGTACTTGCAGAGGAAACCACCTGGAAACAGAATTATATACTGGAATGGAGAGAGAGGGAAAGAGGGGACCCAGAGGCAAATTATTTTACACTGTTGAAAAGAAAAACTATGTCGTCACATGGAAACAACCTCAGCTTCATAGAGTCTTTATCTTTTACCTGAAATTTAAATAATAAACTATTCTAGATGTAACCATTAATAAAAGAAACTTATTAAAAAGACTCCCTAGGGGCCCATCTGCTGTTTCCATACTCTTTGACAGAGATCTTGGATTCAAAGATTGTAGTTTGAAAAATTTTGCTTTGAACTGACTTTTCTATCTTGAGGCATTTACTTTCTGACCAGCAGCTTCAAAAGTTCCAGAAGTGACCACTTTGTGTCACTTTGATCTCCTGTGGCAATTCTAAGGAAAAGAAAAAAACCATAGAATATGTGTGTGTGTGTGTGTGTGTGTGTGTGTGTAGTGTTTAATATACAGAAATACAGAAAAAGACAAAGGATTTGATCTGTTTAAAATTAAAAGCAGGGAAGCACATGGAAGGGTGGCAAATATTTTGGCAACATGCCTATTTTTCTTTGCTGTTTCCTTTATAGGCATCTCAGTGTTGTTGGAAAGGGCTTTTCATCTTAAACAAGGCTGGCTAATCCAAGAGTAGCATGGAATACTCCATTCAACAGAAATGAAATCTTTGTAGGCTTAGCAGTAGCACCTAGACTCATACATCACTACATAGTGCTTTATCTGAGTGCTATCTGAGCAGTTTACAAATGTCATCATATTTCCCCCAACAAACCGGTTCCCCATTTTACAGACCTCTGAAAAATGGAATGCTTGAGGGAGTCAAACTTGAGCTGGTCAGAATCAAACTCCTGGCAGTGCACAGAATCAGCCTGCAACACTGCATTCTAACCAGTGGTGGGCTGTTTCCAGTTCATACTGGTTCTAGAGAACCCGTAGTTCTGACCACCAGCTGGCCCACCCACTCAGTCCCGCCCTATTCTGTCCTATATTTCTGTCTTTCTGGCTCAACTGATTCGTGTGGCACAGTTGATTTCTGTGCCTCAACTGTTTCACTTACTGGGGCTGCCCTAGAAGGTAAGCAGCTTTAAATTGCTGTATCTGGAATGCTGCATGCATACTCACAGAACTGGTGGTTAAACTGGTGGCAGCCCACCATTGATTCTAACCACTATATCACTATGGCTCTTTTTAGCAAGTCTATTTTAGCATAAATTGTTTCTCTAAGGGCACTGCTTTCATAGGCTCCAAAATCCAGCAAAGGAAGATTGACTCTCCTCCCTATAGTAACATCACTGCTTCACCAGTCACTCTCCCTGTGGATCCTGAAAATCCTTGGTCAAAAAGATTCTCAATTTCTGATATAACAGTGGTTCCCAAACTTTTTCAGTCCACCACCCCCTTGGTGCTACAAACTCATCCTTGGCTCCCTCCTCACCCAGGGGTGGGATTCAAATTTCTGTGGACATGGCCTAACTAAGGGTGTGGCTTTCTGGTCATGTGACTGGGTGAGCGTGGCTTGCTGGTCATGTGACTGGCTGGGCTGGCTTGCTGGTCACATGACCAGTAGGTGTGGTTTGGTGGGCATGTGACTGGGTGGGCGTGGTTTGGTGACTGGCAGCCTCCCCAGAGCTACTTGACCTGTTTTTGGAGTTTGGACAGCCATGCACACACATACACACACACTCCCTTCCAATTCTGCTGGAGCAGGTCATTGGACTAGAATTGGCAAAGCATCTCTGATTAGATTCTAGTAGTGGATAGGAATTAATTTCAGAGATGCTTTTTGCGATTCTTGTTGATTGTTGTATTTGTACTTCTTTATTTTATGTTGCTGAATTGCAATTGGACATGTGTGTCCCTTTTTGTAGTACAGGCCTTAGAAAGCTTTGTTATTCTTTTGTTTGCAAAAATTATGACCTCTGGCTTTCTTCTACTTTTCAAATGTGCTGGCACTGCCACATTCTAGGTGCAGCCCCGCAGGTCCACCCCCATTGAGCCCGCTTGCACCGGTACGGGACCTGCCCAAGCAAGGTCTTGAGTGGAGTAGTGCACCTACAGTCAATGGAGTGAAGCCTGAGAGAGGGGAATAGAGAGAGAGAAAAGAAGAGATCGAGAAAGAGAGAAGAAAAAAGAAAGAGTAAAGGGAAAAAAGAAAAAGGGATGAAGAAAGGGAGGATGGAAGGAAAGGGACAGAAAGAAAAGAAATTTAAAGAAGGAGGAAGGAAGGGAGGAGAAAAGATATGAGTATCTATTCTAGTCCAATCACTGCTCGATAGGGGGTTATGAAGTGGAGTGTGTGTGTGGTTCTCCTTTGGTAATTTTACGCAGTAAATTTTGGTTTTGCCTTCTTTAGAAATTGGCACTATAATTCATTGGGAAAAAGTAATTTTTTTAGGTGGAGGGTCTGATCCAATGGATCCTATTTGAAGCCTCAACAAAATGTGAGAGCTTCTGATCGTGTTGACCATGTTTCCGCCATAAAACCTTTAATAGAAGCCAAAGATGTTTCAATGTGGAAAAGGGCCTCAGTCTAAACTAGGCCTCATTTCAATCTGATGCATCAGTCTCTCTCCCCCCCCCTCCCTCCCTCCCTTCCAGACTGGCTTTGCTCTGCTTTCCTAGTGTGCCTTGTGGAGCTGGCACTTCAAACATGGATGGATGGATGGATAGGTAGAGATAGAGATAGAGATAGAGAGACAGATAGGTAGGTAGGTAGGTAAGTAGATATATTTGATAGGTAGGTAGGCAGGCAGGAAGCAAGCAGGCAGGAAGACAGACAGACAGACAGACAGACTTTGGGATGTATGTATGTATGGATAGATAGGATGGATGGAGGTGGAATAGGTAGGTAGGTAGGTAGATTGATAGATGGATGGATGGATAGGTAGACACAGACAGACAGACAGAACAGACAGACAGAAAGAAAGAAAAGAAAGAATAGAAAGAAAGAAAGAAAGAAAGAAGAGAGAAGAAAGAAAGAAAGAAAGAAAGAAAGAAAGAAAGAAAGAAAGAAAGAAAGAAAGAAAGAAAAAAAGATAGACAGACCTTTTGGGTGGAAGGATGGATGGATAGATGGATAGATAGGTAGGAAGGCTTTGACCACATTCCCAATATCCAGGATCCTGCTCAACCAAGCCCGCCCCTCTTTCTAGTTGCTGTGCCTGAAAGCAAATTCACAGGCTGCCCCTCCCACCAGGGATCACCCTCCCAAGCTCCCCTCCTCCCAAGGCACTCACATCATAGAGGGCAGTGCTGTTCCATGCTTCCTGGAGCCAGTACAGGGCAGGGTTCAGGAAGCCCAGTGCAGGCAGTGGTGCAGTGTTAGAAAAGTAGAGCAAAGCCATGCCACTGCCATGGCATTCGAGGTGCCACCCCCACAGGCACATCGGGAAACATCGACTCCGGAGCTGGCACCTCATGGGTGAACCTGCAGGGCCAGTCAGTGCCTTGAATGCCCCCCTGCTGCCCCTTAGCACCCCTCTGCCAGCCCCCTTGGGGACACTAAGAGGTGGCAGGTGGGTGGCACATCAAATGTAGCCGTGATAGCAAATAACATGCCACCCTTTCCACATTGGAGGCACTGACTCCAGAGCATTACTACAGTCAATGGGTGAACCTGCAGGGCTGGTTCAAATGTCCCCCCACCTCTTAGCATCCCCAAGTGGGCCAGCAAAGGGGTGCTAAGAGGTGGCAGGGGGCGGCGCGTTGAACACAGCTGCGGCAGCACATAATGTGCTACTGCTTCCGCATAGGAGGTGCCGGCTCCAGAGTGGTGCTAGTCAATGGGTGAACCTGCAGGGCTGGCCGGCACCTCGAATGCCCCCCTGCCACCTCTTAGCGCCCCCCTGCCAACCCCCTCACAGAAGCTACCTAAGATAATGAAAAAAAAGGGAATTATTTTCACAAATAAAAATACTATATGAAGTATTTGAGAAATGTCTTGTTTTCCTTCTTCCACTTCTTCCTCCTCACCTCATTTCCTTTAGCTCTAATAGTATAATAGCATGATTTTTCTTTTTAATGTGTGCTAGAGATTTACACTTAGGGATTCTGAGTGACAAAGTAATTGGAAGAAAAAAGGTGGTGTCGGATTCTGAAGCAAGATTTCAGGAGATATTCAGTGTATGGTTGAATGTATACTATGAAAAATGTGGAGAAGGTATAATCTTTTAAATAATTTTACAGCTCTCACATTATGCCATACTGTACTCCTGATCAGGTCTGAACTAATGCCACATGCTATGAACATTTTGGCAGCCTCTGCTTCCCACCATCAACATGCATCCTTTTTAAAATTACTTGGGGGGATATTATCAACTTCTAATACCATTGATCCTACTTGCTCTTTTTTGGGGAGAGGGGGTGTCACTTTTATTGTGGAGCTATACAGGCATTTTATTGCTATCAGCACTAAATAAGTTTATGCTTTCATGCTAGGAGTGTTTAGAAGACCTTCCTTGAAATGCCATGAAAATGTACACAAAATGTTCATAATAATCATTTGTGATGCTCTGCTTACTGACTGGGGCCCAAGGCCTCTCTCAGAATGTGCAATAACAGCCATGACATCAACCAATTGAGGCTATGGAGGCCTTTGGATTACCTTCTTCATGATCCACCGACTAAGTCAATTTTCCATTGGGGATTTGGGGGGTACTAGTGCGTCAACATCTCTCTTCCTACCCAGATGCATCTCTGATCATACTTCCACGTCACATCTGCCATCCTGCCCACATTGTTTCCCTCTCAGGCTGTGGCATCCACAACTAAATGCCAAAGTGAGAAAACATCTTTGGTATCATGTCACAAGGTCCACCCTTTCATACTTGTACTGCAGCATCACATGCAACTATGGAAGAGGCAGAATCTGTGTCACAGTGCCACAACACACTTTTTGTCACTTGCTCTCCCTTTGGAGTGATAAGATCTAAGGGATGTATCTTGAGAAGATCTTGTGAATATGGGGACTGTGGAGCACATTGATGATCTGCAACACAGGAAGTCATAATACCCTATTTTGAAAAAGGACCCTTTGAAATAAAGCATGTTAAGCATATACAATTATCTGTGGAACTCATCTAACCCATAGTTGTATGTGATTCTTCATCTGACAGGGAAAAGGAACAGGGGCAGCAAGTTCTGATCAGTTCTAGAGAACTGGTAGCAGAAATTTTGAGTAGTTCAGAAAACTGGCAAATACCACCTCTGACTGGAGATTTTACAGTATCCTCCCCCTGCCACACCCACCAAGCAATGCCCAAAGAACCGTAGTAAAAAAATTTGAATCCCGCCATTGGACAGGAGCAAGCTTGAACATAACCTTTCTCCTACCCCATTTCACCACAATTCAGAAGAATCATCTTGCATTGTGAAACCCTTCTCCGGCCATAATCTTATGTTTTGGGCCTTGCAATTTAGGAAATTATGCACTTTCCTACTTGTTAGATTTAGACAGCAAACAGTATAAATTACTTTACATACTAAATGTGTAGGCTTCTTGCATTAAACCTTTTCAACATGGAGGCCCATCTGACATCAACTGACTTTTTTTTAATATGGATTGAATATATGGATTGAATTTTTTTAATATGGATTGAATATAATTTTATTTTCTTGAGCATTCTCCTGGTTTTAATTTACATCTTGGAAGGAAGGAAGATGTATTTAAAACTCTAGATACATTTTAATGAATATTCAAATATTTTAATGAATATTCTATTGTGTTGTTTATTGTTATTAATTGAGCCATTTTTACTGCATGATAAACGAGGTCACTGAAATGTATTAAAGTCCAAAGAAGGTTGCCAAAATGAGAAACAATTTTGTTTGCAAGCAGTGGTAACTAATTTCCCCATATCCTCTACTCCACAAACCACCCTGTTTTGTTTATCTAAATTGTCCCAAACCAAAGGACTATTTTTCTTCCCAGGGTAGTATGGTATGGAGGTTATCTGAAAACCCATGCAACAACAGATAGGAACATTTTCTGGTAAAGACCTGGTCCCACTGCACTTACGGATGCAAAGAGGATGGAAAATGTTCAAAAAAAGCTTGCCATCTGTTGGAAAACGCTATGCATCTCTATCCATCGAGCATCTTGTCCACTACAATTTCATCCATGGAAAGAAGTGTTTGAGCTGCACAAAACTTTGTGAACGGATGAACTTGTCGCCTCCTACGATGTACATCCGTGACATATACGGGTCACCAAAATCAAGTTCTTTATCATCTGTTACAATGTCCGCTGCATCCTCTGTGCATCCTCTGCCATCCCCTCAACTCACATCTGCCTGCAGCTGAAAATGGAAAGAGGGAGAGAAACAAAAGATACACAGAACGTCTACACAGCGTTCGTAGCAAGAAATAGAAGGATGTAAGCATATTGCATCTCATATATAAACGGTAAAACGCACAAAACTTTTGTATCTGGGATGTTCTCGTATATTTTAGGATATCTTGGATACATGTCTAGAGTATGTAGAAAGACACCCAGTGACTACGATATTTACTAATAAAAGGGGGGATAAATCCATCTGGATCTCAAGTATGAGTCTCAGCAGCCATGGTGTACAGACCTCTTTCACCCTTGTTTTGGTTCTTCAACATCATCAATTGATCCCATCTGGAGATGATGACGAGATGAGTATAGCTTGCGACTTTCATCATACACACCAGGAAACGCAAAACCTGTTTTCAGACTGTTCTCAAGTTTTATACAGAAAGAGAAGAAGGAGACGTCCAAGAGCTTGTGTGGGTCGCGAGGATGGATCGTGAGAAGAATGGAGTTTTGGACTGTATCACCAAGTTGATGGTGGAGCTGAGGAAATGAAGACCCTCGTGCATTCCATCATCTCATAAGGATGCCACCAGTGCCATGGTGTAGATATAAGTTGTAAGAACATCTGTAGACCGCAGGTTGACAGCCTAGCACCAACTTCCCGTCCACAACCTGGACCCTAGATATAAGGTACCACTTGAAGCTCTGCAACCATGGCCTCTGGAACCAACATACAGAAACATGCAGTATAGCCATTGGAAGGGTGCCACCACAAACCAAGCATCAGCAAAGTGGTCAGAGAAGTGGTCGGCCATCCTTGAAGAATACGTGGAGGAAGCATCCTCAAGTGCACCACCACTGAGACAGGCTGTGACAAAGTGCTGGGGGAAGAGTGGTATCGAGAGGGTGAACTTTCCCACACCGTTTGGGCCATAAGATGTGGAAGCACGTGCCTGACAAGAACTCGCCAGCCTAAACTCAGGAGTCCACTTATTTCAACCTACAAGGGCTTCTTCAGTTATTCATCCTCTTTGCATGGTTTGATGCGACGTACAAGTGTCATCTACATCGATGAGCTTCAGGCGAATGGGTCAGCTTCAGAAGTGACCAGCGTTATACAATGCTAGTTCCACCTCAAGGAGGGCTGGAACCAACTCCATCATGGTTATCCAGGGCCAGACCCCCTACCAATGACACACAAATGTTTGCCCTATTCTCGTTGGTCGAATGACGCGTTGCTTCCTCAGAATATACTGTATCAATGAAGCCCTACACTTCCAGATGCCTCACCCGTGAAGCAGAGGATCTTCAACTACCAGGCTGTCCAGGCACAGATGGGTGGTGGAGGAACGCCTTTTGGCTCCTGGCCAACACGGTTCCAGATACTTCTCACCACGCATGCTAGCATGACCCAGAGACGTGAGGAGCATTGTGTACGCTTGCCTGCTCCTGCACAATCTCCATGCGCACCCAGCTAACCCAGTGTTGCAGAACAGACCTTGTCGACCGTCAACAAGGGAATGGGACATGGAGCCTGGGGAATGGAGCAAGGGACATAAACCTGATAGACACTGTGGATGTACAAGGCCCAGGGAGCTTCACGTGAACGAGAGAAGCAACGCAACCTACTGAGACACTGGTCATACTCCCAGACACGAGCAGTGGAGTGAAGACAGGAATGAATAGATGATTAATCGATTGCTTCCTGAAGTGTCGCATGACACTATTATGTAAGAATTTGTGCTCATGTATGTTGAGTGGTCCTACAATGAATAGGGCATAATAAAAGAGCTTGTTTAGTTTTAAAATGTGTTTGATCAAATAGATAATGTTATTGATTGGAAATAAAGTCCATGTGTGGCAGCTGATAGCAGAAGATGGTGGACCATACAGTCCTACTATGGTTGCACTGGAGGTTTATCTATCCCACAACTATCCTAATCTATCCCACAAGTCATGCAAAGGCTTACCGGTTTTTTCAACGTTTTCACCAACAGTTTATTAAGTAACCACAATAACCAAGTAAAACTAAGTGTCTTAAGCAAAAGATACCGTTTGTAACTTTTCTTAGGTAAACTTTATACTTTATTAAAATAGCAAAATGAACCAAGTAAACTGTATTAAGTGTGGTTTAAGAAAGATAACGTTTATTAATCTTTCTTAGGTAAAACTTTATGCACTTTATTAAATAAGCAAAAATGAACCAGTAAGTGTCTTAAGCAAAGATACAACTATAACAAAGTTAAGGCGAGACTCAGTCCTTCACTGCACACTATTCTCAGTCTCACTCTGAGTCATTCCATGGTCCTCACTGTTAGAGCGGGCAGGGACTGTGTGGAGGGTGGGCTGTGGCTTGAGTGCTGGTCAGAGCACCATTGGGGCGCTTGGCCCCGAGGGATACAACAGGAGAGGTGTGGTTCAGGAAAGCTATCCAAGACGCTGACTCAGTTTCCGTGATGTTGAAGAGCCCTTCATCACGACTTGAGATGTCAGGCCCAATACTGAGACTGATTGTCCGATTAACGGGAGGCCGTTGGCTGTGGGGTGAGCAAGGAGGAAGTGTAGTGGGGCTGCCTGGTGCTGCAGCTGGGTGAGGAGTGAATTCTGTGGCGTCCGATGGAGATCTGGCCTGGACTGGCAAATTCTGCTTCTGCTTTGGGAAGTGCCTGGTAGTCGTAGTCCTTGGTAGGTGAGGGCTGTTGAAAGCCGTGGAAGGCTGTGACATCGGCCTGGGGTTGGAGGAGCAAACGCTGGGACAGGGTTGGAGGCAGCTTCAGCTGGGCTTGAGGGTTGTCCAGAAGTGCTGTGATTCTTACTGCTTCATCAACCTGGTTACTGGGCCTACGGGCACGTCACCCTGCAGGCTCTGGGCTCACCGTAGAGTGATGAATCGGCTTCCGGCCCGTGGATGCTCTGTCCAGTGGATCAGCTTAGAGGTTCTGTGCGGTCTTCATTGTGTTCCTGACTCCACAGCACACTATGGTCCTGGCCTCCATCTGCCTCTCTGGCTCGATCCTCTGGAGCTAGGGGTGGGGGTGGGTTGGGATGGAGATGGCCTCTGTGGCTGCTGCTTCTTCTCCATTTTTGCGACAGCAGGGCATCCATTGTATCACACGAGATCCTCCAAGTCTGCCGCATGGGGAGTGCACGCTGTCAAGTGTCCTCTGCCGTGGGGACCTCTGAAGACACCTGCCCTGGACAGGCTCACGTCTCCGTGACTGGAAGAGGACTGGCTGTCTGTGGGCTGTCACTGAGGGAGAGGGTGTCCAAGAGGGGAAAAAAAAAAAGCCTTTTGCTTTTCCCTTTGGGTGGTGGATCTTCCTCCAGGAAAACTTGCACTTGGCCATGACGTACAATCTCCCGTGTCAGTGAGCTTGACAGTGGCCTTCCCAGATTTCTTGGTGTGTAGCTTGGCCATAACCAGTGTGCAGGTGCTTCCACCATCTTAGGAGTACTTCTGCAGTGTATCCCAGTCGTCTCTGCCTGTCTCTTCAAGCTGCTGCTTCTTCTTGGTGCCCCGATACAGTCTGGGCCGCTTTCTCCAGAGGTACTTGTTACGTCCTCTCATCCATTCCAGCCACCGTCATCCTCATGGCTCCACGGAAACTGGTGTTACTGTTTCCTCTCTCCCTTCTCCTTCCCTTTGCCTTTCGCTCCCTCTGGCAGGGCTTTTCACCGCAGGGCCTTCAGTGCATCAGGGCCTTCTGGAGACTGTGTCAGGGCCTTCCAGGGGCTTGAGGAAGCAGGGCCTAGCAGGGGCTTGAGCAGCAGGGCCTTTGTAGGGGCCTTGGGGCTGGTGCACCATTAGCAGCAGCAGCAGCAGCTCAGCATCAGTGTCCAGGGGGATGGAATGCTGTTTCTGCCCTCTTACTTGCATGCTTGAAAAAAGTGCAACGGGCTCTCTTCTTGCCTGAACTGACGAACCATGGTGTTCCTGCAAGATGGCTAGTGCGCATGTCTTTCCCCTGTATGCTGACTGCGGTGCGTGCTGCATCCTTTTATATCCAGCGAGCTGACGCTTCATACTCCCCCCATGTGCAAGTGAACCCTTTTCCATCCGCTGATGCATCCGTTATGCATCGCTATGCAATCCTATAGGCGTCCGTGATGCGTCCGCTCCTCCGGCTATGCATGTCACGGTCTCTCAGAGCAATTCATCACCCCCCGGAAAGCCCTCCGGATAGTGGTCATCTGCTCCATCCGCTGTCAATCCGCTAGGCTTCACTGATGAATCCTGCATTAACCTCCTGCACTAACATACTACCCAGCGTCGCGTAATTCCGCTTTCATTCCTTTTCCTTCTGTTATGCAAAAATATTTTCAACCACTTTTTGGAGTGGATGACAACAGATGGAGCCACCCCCGAAATTTTGCTCATCTGCTGTGTCCTTTATGTATACATTTTGCATCCATCGGCCAGTGGGACCGGGCCTTTAGTCACCAAAAAGAGTACTACTAGTATATAAACAGTGTTTACCAGCTCTTCAGGAGGATGCTTAACTTTTAACTTTTTAAGATTCACTTTAAACTTTCACATTTGCAGTGAAGGCTCAAAACCTTGAAATCATTTGGAATATTAACAGTGAGAGATATCTGGATATCTGGAAACATTAGAAATGATTTAGCATAAAGAAAAGAGGATCCTGGGAAGACACAACAGTTGTTTCAAATATCTGAAGGATTGCCATTTGGAAGATGAGGCAGGACTGTTCAAAGTTGTTCTAGAACACAGAGCAAGAATAGAATTGAATTCTTTATTGGCCCAGTGTGATTGGACACACAAGGAATTTGTCTTGGTGCAAATGCTCTCAGTATACATAAAAGAAAAGATACATTCTTTAAGAGTTCAAGAATCATAAGGTACAACACTTAATAATAGTCATAGGGTACAATAAGCAATCAAATCATAGTAGAAAACNGTAATGCAGACTTTGTAAATAGTTGGACAGTGTTGAGGGAATTATTTGTTTAGCAGAGTGATGGTGTTCGGGAAAAATGGTTTTGAATTATAAGGAAGTAGATTTCAGTATTTCCTAATGATAAGAGCTAATTAGCAATGGAATAAGCAATCTTAGAGCTGCTGGACCTCCATTAACAGAAGTTGTATAAACAAAAGCTGAATAGCCATCTGTTGAGATGGTTGCATTGTGCAGAGGGTTACAACGGATGGTCTTTATGGCCTTTCACATTCTATGATTCTGTGAAACCAACTCCTTGATTAGCAGAAAGAGTGAAAGTGTGGACATTAAGTAGGGCTATTGTAAGCCAAGTGTTGACAGGGCTTCTTTGAGAACACCAAAAAAGATTAAGCCTGAGCATGGTGATGGGAGCTTTGTCTCTTGATTACTGATTTGCATAGAGCCCACAGATTAGGTCACTTAAAATTCAACTACAAATCAATAATTTGGTAAATGGAACATTTTTAAAAGAAAAATAATTAGAAAATAGCCTTTTTTTTCCCAATTAGGAGATTAGGAACCTTTTTTTTCCTGTTAATTTCTCTATGTGTAACAATGAAGCAAATATGCATTAAGGGAGAAACAGCTTTCACATATTCAGGCTTCAGTTCTTGGGAATTTTGGTTGGGGAGAGAAAAAAAGAAATGCCTATGATCATATTGCTAAGGACCTGTTCCCTGAGAAGGAGATAGAATGCTTTCCACAATGGGAAGCATCTTAGAATTCCATGAATACTGATTTTTGAATTTGCTAGTGAATTTTGGCTATAATTGCAAGAAAAAGCAATGGGAGCAAATGTTTAAATAAGGTATTTCCAGTAATACATCTAACTTTGAACTGGACAAATTGACAACTTTCTTCACTGAAGCCAAGCTGCTGTAATGGAGGCCACCAAGCAGGCAAAATGGGCGAGAGCTTTAAAAAAAAAAAAAAAGCTGAAAGGGTGGGGTAATAACATGTCAAAAAATGTTTTTCTAAGGACTATATGTGAAGCTACTCACGTACATACAAATAGGTGAAAATTCCCTTTCGGCTTTATTTACCTGAGAATGAATTTCAGTTTGAAGAGGCCTTTATGTCGTTTCAGGCAGAGCACCTAAGATATAAGCAATTTCCAACAAGAGTACTACACATTTGTCTTTATAACAATTTGTATGTAACAGCTTTTATGCAAATGACACTAAAGTGGCACCTTTTTTTCTAAATTGGACATTTTTATGGTTATAATTTTCTTCTATAATAACAGCAAAAAATGGTTGTCCCAGTGGAGTTGAGAGATTCATCTCTAGTGCTGTTTTGTGAAGTTGGAATGACAAGATTCTTTTATCTGCACACAGGATGGCAAAAAAAGTGGAGGGTTTTTTTCTCTCTTCCTTTTATCATCCCTGTCTGATCTACTGGAGGTAGCTATGAGTTACAGTTGGAGTTCATAACTTCGGAATCACCTGCTACAAACTTTTCTTTCTTGTAACAATCTCTCGTACTTTCATTCATATTAACCTGGATATGTAGAAATTTTCTCTAATTTTGAGATCATCAACAGATCACAGTTAGTGAGCTTTAGAATTACTTAGGAATTTTTGCTGTTAACTTAGTAGATGTTTCTGCTGATGACTTGACTGACTCTGAATTCACGATATGGAGAGAGCTGACACAATTATTTCTGCCACTGTTAGTAGCACCACTTGAACATAACTAGCAATAATAATAATGTAACTTTAATATGTTATGTTTGGAAATACAATGTAAATTCAGCAGTATTCATTTTCATTTATAAATTTGCATTGGGCATCCAGTGGTGGTTCCAATGGACTATGAACTGTAATAAAATAAAATATATGCATATAAACCACCATTTTACAAAAAGCAACAGTAATATTACTGCAGATAAGGAACTCATGATATCATATTGTCTTTATTTCACATTTATCGTTAGGGGATATGCTTTTGTTGGACATAGCATAACTCAGGAGTGGAATTTGATTGTATAGTATGTTCTGTGGAGCTCCAGTTTTATATCTTGTGTTTTTCCAATATTTCAAAGTAAGATAAAAAAATCTGCCTTTATCATATTATTACAATTTTATAAGGCAGGTAGAAAGTGAGTGATAACTGGTAACCAAGTTTGCAAGGTTCCCCCCCCCTTTCAACAAGCAATAAAGAAAAATAGTGTTAATAAATGCAAATGCAGTTTATTTATTTTTAATTTAGTTTACTGGTTTTACAGGCTACTCCAGCTGCTAATAATTTATAAAATCAGAACCCACAAGCACAATCCCTAATCTGTGTGCTTGTTTATGTGATAGAAGAATTAATCCTGTTCTATAATATTCCTTCTTTATATATAGGTATACGAGGCATCTCTGTGTCTTCTCTGGTATGAAGGGAATCTGTACATGGAATAATTCCATCTCCAAGAGGAAACAGTGGGATACTTCCATCTACAGGGCATCCATGTTGGTGGCATCCATGTTGGTGGCAATTACGAGGGACAAAAAAATCAAGATGGTGTCCACAATTGTACAACTAATGTTAAAAAAAGGTGGGCTTCTTTGCTCTTGAGGACATCTTCTTGACATACAGGCATCTCTTCTAGGGAAAAAATCCAAATTATTGTAAGCTTTAATTTATTTTCTTTTAAAATGTAAATTGGGTTCTATAAACTTGATCGAATGCATTATTATAACTAATAAATTGAGAGTCAAATGTTTTGCTTACTACTAAAGAGAATATTGGTTTTTGGCAGGCAGACTGGCAAGGAAGTAAAGAAGAAGAGTGAGGAAGAGAAGGAGGAAGAGCAGAGGAAGATGGAGCAGTCATTACCCATGGTTCTGCAGCTGTGCAGAGATACTAATTCAGTTATTCCTGAACAACCCAAAGTGTATATAGCCAGTTGTTCTCAATTTAATCCATTTCATAAGTTGGGCTAAATGCATGAAAAAAAACAATTCATGAGCATCTTGGCAGAAAAATAGGTTAAAAATATAACAAAAAAAGCCACATCAAATTTGTTTATATAAACTTAAGAATGAAATGTATGGCACAATTTTCTGCTTTCTGCTTTTTAAAAATCTGATAGGAATTTTACTTTTTACCAAAAGTCTAAAAAGGCTAAATTATATCCCATTAGCTGTTAATTAAGAGTTTTTGTTTTATTGTTTGTTGTTGCTTAAAACTGTTTTTTTCAATGAATCTGTCATATAAAACTTGGCTTGCAGGTACTTCTGTATCAAAAATACCACTTATTGTTGAATATATTTTACTGTGTTGTTATAGATCTTTTCACTCAATCAGCTGTCTTATATGTTGAAAAGACTTTCATCTTGTCAAACTCTTGTATTCTTACTGCAACTTTCATGGCTATCAAGGACAGGATTAATCAATTGTACAACTCTGTCCCAAGACTGAAAATCAAGAGATATTACCAATTTCTTTCTCCAGGGCAACAGCCAGTCATTTCGAACCAAATCATAATATTCTGTCCTTAAAAATTAAGAAAGGAAGGATGGTGACTGCACAAATAATATTGTGAGGATTCATCCCTTCTTCTATACTTTATTTTAATCATGGAAAAAACTCTAGGCTGGGAAACAGTATAATTCCAGCACCAGAGCTGTCAGGATCTGTTTGTTTTTGTGTCTTCAAATCAGTGCTGGCTCCTAGTGAGTATCTGGACAAGACTGCAGTTGGCTTACCAACATTTTTCTGAATACTTTTCCATTGCCTTCTTTGTAGGGCTGAGAATGGGTGACTTCCCATGGTTACCCAGCAGGTTTCATGCCCAAGGCAATACTAGAACTTCTGCTTTCTAGCCTGGTGCCTTGATCACTCCATTAATATGCCTCTCTACCAGCCTCTACTTGCACCTTCAAATACAGAAACATAGGAAGTGATGTGGTATATCATCATGAACTGTAAGAGGCACTGGCAACATGCAGATGAGGCAGTAGTATCTCCATTCTATTATAATCTTAGGGTCATTTTTCAGGGGAGAGGAGTTGAAAATAATTATAAGAATGATAATTATGTGAATCCAGGGATCCACTAGATTGAGAATTTCTTTCAAACATATATGCTTATTTGGTGAGACATACTGAATGTCATGGCATCAATAACAGAGCAGGCCAGGAGGATGAACCTTCAATATAAATTGATAAAATGGAAAATTGCTGAAACCTGAGCAACTTTGTTGCAGAAAATTTGGCCTTTTGTATTTGCATCATGACTTCCAGCTAAGGGCAGTAAAGTAAGTTGTGAGAAAACTAGAACTTGGCTGAAAGAAAACTGTAATTGAATTTGATAAAATACCAGTAAGACCTGGTGGAGGATGAATAATATATTTTATTTGAGCATACATGATTGCCTTGTCATAAGGGATCCCAAATTACACAATAGAAAAACCAGACAATCTGAAACGATCTGATGATCCTGGAGGGAAGGAAATATATAACAAAAAAACAGGTTGTTCTCTTTCCCTTGGTGTCAACAGAGTTACCATTGTTTATGTTAAAAGTGGCTAGTATCAATAGAAAGGGCAGACTTGGCAGACATTCTTAGAAATGTTGAATTCAGAGGCACTAGATCAACCTAGAGTATGGTCAACTTATGTTCTTATTAGATGCCACATTCCAGCTGTAAATATCATATTATAATTTACATTGCCTTTGTAATTCTTTTGTATCATTTTGGAAGGCAAATAACCTATAGCAGGATTAATAAACTCCTGGCCTGTGGGGCGGATGCGTCACATGCTGGCCACGCCCACACCCAGTTTAGTGAAGGGGGAAAAGTCCTAATATGTCATGTGATGCTGCTGTGACAATGTGAGTTTAACAGCCTTGACCTATAGCCTTATGGGTTTCAGGACTCTTTTGGTGTGAACCCAGCAATCACTAAAATTAATGGAGATGATTTGTTGAATTTATCTTCAATAGCTTCAGTTCATTATATTTTTTCCACTACAACCTCGCTATTGAATCCATCTATTGTCTTACTCATTTAGATCATCTGGAAAAGTTCACAAAGTTTTATATATGAAAGCTTTGGGAACTAAAATTGCTCCAAGTCTTGGGAATACATTCTGCCTGAGATATCTAACCTATATGTTTATTCTTAAAAGAAATATTAATTGTTTCTTTGAGTTATGATTATTGCTTTTACATTTCATTTGGGCTTCTTCATTTCTTCCTCAGAGAGAATTTCATGGGCTCTCTATGGCCTCAGTGGATCCTTCAAGTACTATGATTCTGTTTTTAATCTCTCTGGTTCCAATTTTGTTTTTGTTTTTATTTTGTAGGCCATTGAGATACTTCAGTGGCTGGTGAACATGGAGCAAACTCAAACAGAAGTAGACATGTTGCAGATTCAGAGCAAAGCAGCAACTCAGGCACTCAGAAACAGACATCAACAGACACTGTAGTTCATCAGGCAAGCAAAACAAGTTAGTTTCTCTTTCACTTTAGAGTTGAGCACAGAACTGAGATAAACTGTGTCCAAATTCTCTCTTTAAGTTTCAGCCCTCAATTCAGCTCTTATTGGCTGACCTTGTTACTAAGCTCTATTCTAGTTCATGAATATACTCTGACACTGTTTGGGATACCATAGTCAGTAATTTGAATAACTGTGGAGACAATGACCCTGGCAAACAGTCTTTTGAGTGTCCCATGATCCATGCAGCTACTTCTGTCCACTTGTACGTCTGTCATCCACCAAGTTACAAGCAGTCTGAATTCCATATCTCAACATAAAGCTCACAAAAATGGATCCAAATAATTAATATTTCTTGTTGGGAGATAGCATATTGCATACTGCATCATCTTCTGCCTCTGCTTGTTCATATGCTTTTGCTTTATTTTCATTGCCCACATAACAAATTGCTACCAAGTTACTAAGTACCATGTTGCTGTTACTAAACAGGGTAATATTAAGGGAGTACAATCTCTATATCAAATCAAATTGTTTTTCTTAGACAGTCTTTAATCTTTCTGTCAAGGTGAACAACCTGAGGTGCAGGACTATATGAAGTCCCCACCCTATTTTTTTTCTTCCTTGAGTTACTTTTGGCCATTTTGCTTCAAACTGGTGGCATGGATTTGCTGACATTTGTGGGAAATATAAAAAAAATGATAATGTGAATCCTAGTATAAGCATAAATGTATGTATATTAAAAAACTCTTTCCACCCTGCACCAAAATAACTTCAATTGTTTTGTCTCTATCCACATCTCAAAATGTTACATGAGGCCTCTGGCTATTGAACAGCTGCCCAATCCTGCCCTATGATTAGAATCCTTGAAATATGATAATTCTTACATTTCTGGTGAAAACCTCCATCTAGGTTTTCTATCATGCTAAAACTCACTTGCCCCCACTTCCAGCTAATAGCTGTTCATGTAATAGGCTGCCTGGTACAATTAGGTAACAGAAGCTTACATTTTTAAGCTTTTTTCCCCCTACTGTTGAATTACTTTGGATAGAGGGAGGTAAAAAAAAAATCAACCTTTAAGCCCCTTTGACATTCACAAAGTGCTAGAAAGTCAGCTGGGGTCTCAGCTCTGACAAATTTGCATCTCTTTGAATATGATGCTTGAAAAGCCAAGCAGCTAGATTAAATTTTGCCATGGAGAAAATGAGAATGGCTCCCATCT
Organism: Laticauda laticaudata; assembly: GCA_004320025.1. Classification (NCBI taxonomy): domain Eukaryota; kingdom Metazoa; phylum Chordata; class Lepidosauria; order Squamata; family Elapidae; genus Laticauda; species Laticauda laticaudata. The sequence goes on from BHFT01042911.1 coordinate 27,335, forward strand.
CTTGAGTCTATTGGGAGGATCTTTATGGTTGATTTACTTTTTTTAAAATAAATGTTTCTTTATGTGTTTCATCTAGTTTGTGTCCAGTCTTTCCTTATCATGCATACTATAATTTCTGCCAGTTATATGAGCCCCATCATTAGTCAACCAGGGTTGAATACAAGGTGAAAAGATATTTCAATCCAATTCACATCTTCTTTCTATATTTTCTTATTAAAATTTGTAAGCAAATATTGGAATGAACACCTGATCTGATTTGAAAAAATCATTTACATGATTTTATGAGCCTGGTGGGTAAATACTATGTATTTTTATATTTGACAGTTGCCAAAATCTGTTTATAAGCAACTTAGTCACCAGGTTGTTCCTGGTTTGGTAGAAATTGGCACTCCATAATATAGATACGCAGAGTATTTCCAGACACAACAACATCTGAAGATAAGGAAAATGACTGATTTTTATTTCCCTTGAGTATAGTCCCTATTGCAACATAGAATGATTGCCTAGGATATGAAGCAAACTCACTTAGGAAGCAGCACAAAAAGAAATACATGTTTCTTTGTTTAAATATTTTTCACCAAACCTAGGACAGATCACAGTCATTTTAAAGCCCCCAAACTAAAATTGTATTATCACTCTGATGAATATCAGGCAAACACATCATTGACATTCAAGTTTAGAATTTTGGATCTCCAGTCATCCCAAAATCAACTCAATCTAGCAATGGAAACCGAGTCCAAAAGAGAAATACATGTCAATAGATACAGTAATGGACCAGAATTATGCATTGTTAAGTTGAGTATTAACATGGTATATGTTGCATTTAGGATACTGGACTAGGACTATCCCTAAACACAGAGCAAACTGAGTAATTTTGGGTCAGTCACTCTTTATCAGGACAAATCTGCATCAGACTCTGCAACAAACTGGCTGATAAACAAAACTTCATATCACAGAAATAGACAAGCACAATAACAAAACAAAAGCAACCTGCAACCAAATAAGCTAATAAGAACCACAACAGTTCTAGTGTTAATTTCAGCATACTACTTGGATCTTAAGAATACAAGAAGTTAACACTCAATCAAGGCAAAGGCCTACCTATGTATTCCATTGTGACATGACAAATGACAACAACTCTGTTTGATGTTGAAAATTATGCCAAAAAGCTAACCCCGCATTTACTTGTTTTAGCTGCAAAAATAGAGGATAGATACGACTGTACATTCTCAGAAGCCACATGTAAAGGTGTGATGTATCTCAAACACAAAGCCTAGTCAATTAATGGATGTGCTGAATGTGTCCAGCAGATACGGGTATGCTTTATCCTGCCATACATTCTTTTATACTCTGATAAAAGCTCTGTACTTGTGGATTTTAATGTTTGTAAATTATTATTGGCCTGATCACTTCATACACATGGGTTCAAATATTGTGTGCATTTTATGGCAGCAGATGAAAGACTGGGGAAACAATGGCTCCGATTTCAAAGTTGAAAGAAAGAAAGAAAAAAAAAGGGGTGGGGATCAGGAGATCACAGAAATGTCTCAAGAAGAACAGTGGGTTGTCATTTGGGGCAGATTAAGATGGAAGGCATTTGGCCATATTGTCATCAGGAGTGAGATTCAACTCAGTGTACTTAGCTAACGACATGCAGGTCAGAATTCAATTATCAATGAGCACTGATACTCAATTATTTTGATAATTGAAAATAGCTCAAAACTGTATAAAATGCATATTGAGAAAGAAAGAAAGAAATTGAATTGTAAGCTTATATGATAGTTTAAAACAAATTTTCATAACAATTAAGTTTTAAAGCAGATTGCAAAGGAAAGCAGAACAATATGGATTACTGGCTCCACACATAAAACAGTGATATATTCTGCAATAACACTGATTTATGCAACATTTCTCTGTACATAATTCTTACAAAGCTTAATCCAAGTGTTTGGAAGATCATATAAAGCTTCTAAAGGCAGTTCTGCAAGTATTGACCTTAAAACTATGCCATAGTAATTTACAAATACAGGAAATACTGAAGTAAACAACGTTTTAATTTTGTGAACAATATTGAAACAAAATAATCTCCCCCCTCCCTCTTTCAAAAAAGACTGGCTTCCTGGGGAGCATTAAAATGCTCAGTTTTTTCCTTTTTCTTTCATAAATGGGATTCACACACAAATTCAAAAGTTAGTGTCACTAAGAGTTGCACATACAGCAAGCTTTTTTCCCTTTCCTGCCTGTAAAAAAAATGCCAGGACTATCAGAGGCATGACTTACATACAATAAATTATGCTTGGATTTTTCTTTATAAATTATTATTTTGTTATGCAAATGTGACTATATTAAAAGCCATTTACATCTGGAATTACCAAGTATATATCATTCTTTTTTCTTACTTCTGATTCTAGGTGTCAAAAGAATAAAGAGGAACATAAACACTATAATGATTGAAAGAATAAAAGAAAAGAAAAACAGATATTTGAGTGTCATCTGGTTGAAAGGATTTATATATGAATATTTGTGAAGAAAACAGGAAAAATTAAAACTTTGGCATTATTTTGAGAATCACCTTAGAGAACATTATTTCTTGGATTTCAAGAGAGTCAGTAAGTTTCTTCTGTTGAACTCTAAAATCCATTGTAATGAAGATGAGAAGATTTCCAGTTATGATTCACATATTAAGCTAAACTATGGCTTGCTTTGACCATGATTTTGGAATAAGCCATAATGTTTCAGTCTGCAAAACACTAAGTATTAAGTCATGATTACCATGACTGAGTTTACATATTCTCAAGATAAAAGTTCACCACACTGTCAGTTTGTGTGATACATGAATTCAGCAGTATAACTGTAACAGGAAAGAGATGCACCTCACCTTTACATACCAAAAAGGAGCATATGTTGGAAATTCTGAGTTGAAGGGAATACTCTAATCCAATGCACTTCTCTGAGCAGGAATCTTCTCATTTGGTGACCTTTCAGGCCATGCTTGAAAACCAAGCCATCTCTGTTCTAAATAAACTATTTAATTGCTTAGCAGTTCCTTCTGTTGGGAATTTCCTCATAATCAGAATCATCATTCATTTAATCTCATTTTTGGTGGATAAACTAATTGGGTCCGTTCTTGGAGGACATACATGCAAAACCCATGAAGGAGATGTTTCCTTTGTCATTCTTAGGATTATTACAAACCATTGGGTATAAATTTTGAAAAACAGGTATTCAAAATATGCAAGTAGGTAAATAAACATGAATGGTAGCATAAAAATAAGATGGACTATAATGAAAGTTCACATCTGTTCCATCCGGAAAAACGCGAGGTAGACCGGGTTCCAACAACAAAGTCTTTATTTGTTAACACAGTAAAGAAATGGAACATTGGCTCAAGCAGCGACAAGCCCTTTTATATGTTTCTGTCTGCCGCTTGTAGCCAATGAAAGCATTTGGTTTTGCTGCCCTTGGGCAGCTTCGTGGATTGGTTCCTATTGAACCAATCCCCTTTTAGGTTTTGTTAACCAATCGGATGATGTATTTGGAGTCTACTATTATTTATACAGAACACCCCTCCCCTCTTAGTTCAGTCCTACGTGGTGACGTAGTCGCGCAGGTAGGTGGGGCTTCTTTTGATTCGACTGGACTTGCGCGGTTCATCTCTGTCGGAGACTTCAACCGGTTCGGATGGGGTTGCTGTTTCTCCAGTCTTTCTCCATGGAACCGTCTGGAAGGGTGAGTCAGCCATTTTACTGCCGCCTGAGTTTCTTAGGCCGGCGGTTTTGCCGCTCCCTCCCATTTCCTCCGGGCAGGTCGAGCTGGCCTGGCTGGCCCCTTCGAATGGTCCTTCTCGCAACTTTCTTCAAACAGTGAGTCTCTTATTTGCTCTTTTTGATTGTTATTGTTTTCGGAGTTTATTTAAATGGTTCTTTATTCATTTCTCGTATTCCCCCCCCCTCCTTGGTTTGAATTTCATCATTTTTAATACTTGTGGTTGTGTGTTTGCACTTCTTTCTATGTTTCGGGACCGAAGCTGGTCTATGTGCCGCTTCTATATCCCTGCCGTCATCTACCGTTAGTCGGTAGTACC
>BHFT01042912.1:0-39055 GCA_004320025.1 Laticauda laticaudata
ACGTAACTCATTGCAGTTGTCTAAGTCAGTAAGACCGACGACCGATGAACCCCTGGAGCACCTGCCAACTGTTTATAAATATGAACCAGTTGTCAAGGCATTCCAGAATGTGTGCGTCATCTTCGAACCATGGGCGGCTGTCCGTGCACGAGTCACATAACCGGCATAAGCGTGAAAAACCAATCATAAGTCGACTCTTGTTTCTATCCCAGTACCATTGTAACTGGTTAACACCAATCCACTATATGAACTGCTTGTAATAAGGCACTTAGCCTTTATTGAATGAGTTCCAGTTGACAATGGCAGGGTTGTTGATCGTTAGGATAAAGAGGCAGCTTTTAATAATGCTTTACCTGAAAAAAGAATACTGTTATTTATACAGAAGCAATAGTTCGAAATAAAAATCTGATACAATTAATGTTCACATGACCTTTTCCGTTCACATCTCTCACTTATCGACGTCTGTACGTATATTCTTCTTTCCTGTTAACTCTTCTCATGAACCGTCAATGCAATCATAATTTGAAAGCCGCAACCAGGTCAGTCCGAATCATCTTTTCAATCCGTATGGTAGCTAACAATTACAGAGATACAAGTGTTTGAAGGCCAACACTGAGAGAATAAGGCACTTCCTTTGGAGGGTCGTATACTTAGTTCTAATCTACCTTGGGGGCGTGCGCGAGCAGGAGAACCGGATCTCAAGTAGCGCACTGATGCCGTCCTGTTCCACATGCCTTTTATTCTTGGAGGACCTCATCCCAATCGTGCTCCAAAAGCAATTAGCACACATCTTCATACTGACAGATTAGCACGGTCACATCTCTCATGCCACCCCTTACTCACGCATCCGCTCATGCAAGCCAGGCTCACTGATCAACCCCGACCAATTCTAAAATCCAATCACCGGTGTGGACCACCAGCGGCACCCTCCAACGGCTCCTCCATGGCCTGAACCATACTACTCTTCCACCGGCAATCTCCGCGTTCTGCCTCACTTATGACCATCCCACCCCCTCTCACTGACCTGTTATCACGAATGCCTTTACGCGTCTGCAGCGAGTGACTGATTGGCCGACCGCGCCCACCACCAAGCGGTAATGCTACCTGCAGTCTGCTCTTTGTGCCGAGTGTGAAGCTCAGTGCCTCTCTCCCGCTGCCGCCTGAATCCGCTGTCCAAATGCTTATCGCTCCATGACACCAAACTCAAAGCTGTTGTGAATGGGACAGGCGTGCCACAACATGCAATAGCTAGACGCACCTCTGCGGGCACAGGGCTCCGTGTGCTGTTCGCCAACTAGTAGATGCCTCTGCATGCCACTTCGCGGCAAAAAGTACGCATTCCAGACAAATGGACTGTCCTAATCTAGTTCTTTAATAACACAACGCCCAAGTAACGATCGCTGCAAATCACACCTTCCAGAGCGCTAAGCCACCATTCACTGGTCTCAAATTCATCTTCGTTCACTGTCCCAGAAAATTTATCCTCTTAGTTCTTCTGAGACTTGATCTCTCTTTGGATAAAGCTGTTTCACAAGCATCCTTTGACCGTGAGAATACGTAGCTTGTACCGTCCTTCCTTCTTCCCTCTAGTTGACAAGTGCCCCCTCCAAATACAACTAAACTACAGTATCAGTGTGAGACTTTGCGTCCGTGACCATAACCATTCCAGTGCGACTCCAGCCACCAGAAGCGACTGCTACAGGTCGCATATCCCAATTATTGCGTACTGTATGTCGGACAGCCGCCATGACCACACTGACTGCCATGTGCGCCAACGTCAACAAACAAAATGGCGCTGAAAGGGAATCTTTTCCATTGGCTGTTCCTTTCATTTCCACCCCAATTTTTGAATTGTGACCCCGATGTCAAGACCGCATCAGGTGGATTTGTTCGCTCTTGTCCATCACGAATTTTTATGGCGTAGCAAGAACAGGAGGAATATTACACGATACCCAACGATGCTATACTGCCACTAACTTATTCTGACTCGCTTTCTAAGTACCTACCGACACCCTGCATCTATCTGCTGGATAATGTCCTCAATCATGTGAAGCACATGTTCACATAGCCCCAAAAGTCGCAGCGCCATTTTAATAACCAATGTAATACTATAAATTTTCTTTATTGAAATTTATCATCAAACATACTGGTAACATTGCTACTATGGATTGCCAAAGGTGCTAACCACCAGGTGGTACAAGCACAAGCTCTTTCACTCATATTTCCAAACAGTTCACAAACTGTTTTTATATTTCATGTCAATTGAGTCACTTCGTATAAACTTGTGGTTCAAGCAGCTCCGTTACAGAGGTTGCCCATTACTCAATTATGAGTAGGAAAATTTACCGTAGGAGACTTTCTGTATGCATAGCCAATAATGAAACAACATTAAATGTTAGCACAGATTGCGCATTTTCCAATGTACATCCTCTGATTTCTGTGAACAAGCCTGGGCGGAACCATTTTGGCCACTCTGGTTTATGACTCGTAAACATGAGAGTAGACCCAGTCCTTTGTCAGTAATTGATAGGGAAGGAGCAAGTTGAAATCCACGAGTGTTAGGGTCTCCCACGCTGGGCTTCCCTGACCTCGAGGGCTGTGGACCTAGCCATGGCCCTGCCAGATCCCTGTCCAATTCCGACTTGCTGATCTCTGTCTGTACTGGGCCCTCCTTCCTATAGGAGCACCTTCAACAGTACTCAGCGTCATCCTCCCTCAACGCTACCCTTCACTCCCTCACAATAATTACTTTATATAACAGCAGGGAATATAAGAATCAATCTCGCACTATTAGTTTATACATTCGTACCGCAGTTCTCGGATCAGTGCCTACCCCATGGATCTCTCTATGAACATAAGTATCTTACGCGCGCTTAGATTAGAGCAGTCTGGCTTAAATGGGGCTTAACATCGCAGTTGAGAACACAAATTCAGTATTAACCCATTCAGGCAAACCAGACACACTGAATGCTAGCTTTGACCATAAACAAAAAACTACCATAGTAGTAGCTGACAGCCTGATGTCAATTGTAGTCATGGTGATCGATTCTAGAAACAAGACAATGCACATGTATAGTTATTAGGCAGTTCTCTTATATCTGCTGCCAACATGACCTATATATTAGTAGCTATCCCATTACATAGAAAAATATATCTTTAATAAAATCACTCTGCTTCATCACCTGTGAAAAAGGTGATCGTGGCTGTACCCCCAAAAATGTCTCCTTGGATCACTCAGACACTTTTGACAATTATACATACAGTTTTCCCAAGCTGACTCCATTTTTCATTCTCACGAACGTTCGGGTCATACCCTGTTGAGCTTGTTAAAAGTCATTGTACCTACACCAGGCCCTGCCATCTTGACGTCTGCCTTTCCGTCCTTCAATTTCTTGTTTAACATCTTAGAAAACAACGAAGATAAGTACGTGCTACCTACTCGCCCAACTTTCTGCGAAATTCTGGAAAGACACTTTAGGACCATCTATTTATCTAAGTACACGTCTTCAATTTTCAATGAACACCCTTTTTGGCGATCTGGGGAGGCACAACTATTCTCTTTCTCTACAAATTTGCTACCACACGGTAAAAATTGTTCCATTTTGGGACACAACTTATATTCCTTCCAATCTTCATATATTCAAGCGTATATTGCTCCGCCGATAATGGTTACATCTATATTTTAAATTTACTTTAGCTGAAGTACTTTATGAAACATCTCCCGCACCTCTACAGCTCACTAGCGTATGCCTCGGGCCATCAAGCACACTCTTGTAGGTCGGTCACGCAAGCGAGCGCGCGTGAGCGCTAGGTGCGACGGATCCTGGAGCACGGAGGCAGCGGCTGGGTAGGGAAAGCTACGCTTCCCGCTCATGGCATAATGCCACATAATCTATTTCATATGCCAGTTAACTGACAATCGAAAGACAACCACTTTCTCTAGGCTCAATTTTAACAAAAAAGCCTCTTTCTAACAGTTACAGACAATCTCATCTCGAAAAGCCTATTTCTGCTAGATCGCCTGATCCGAAAGGTCAGTCCACGTCCTCCTCTCTGTGGAGCTTACACTAAGCGCGCGATAAGTAAACTGGCAAGGGCGTACAAAAACCGGAGAAAAAAAAAAAAAAGTGAGTCCGGACGATCTGAACAGAGTGATCCCGAGTTGGATGTGGCAGCCGACGGGTGTTTCTTTGGCTCACTTCCGCTCAGAAGAGCGACTCACATGATCAGTAGCGCTTTTCCAAAATGCCTTCTTAGGATAGTGAGGCCTACTCCTTGCACACTCATGTTCACTAAATAGTTGATTCCACTCCTTTCTTCCGTTATACAATGCTCCCCGTCGTTGGGCCAGTATTCCCGCCTTACCCCGCGTCTTCTCTTTTGAGATGTCACCCGCGCCGTAAACTCAGGGCTAAATTCAACTTAGCCCAGACGGGGGACCACTACTCCGAAAGATTTTAACGGAGAAGGAAGTTGTACGGAGACCAGTGCGGGCCACCTGTCACTGCCCCAAGGCTGGCTTAGTTGCCTCGCCACCCACATCCTGCCACATTGATATCGGTATCGTAACAAAACAATCACCTACCCTGCTTCCCGACCGCGCGGGGCCAGGGAAAACACGAAGGTGGCCCTGCGGCGATGCCATGACTGGGCCCTACGCCAGCTTCAACGAGCCCACTGGACAGGCCTACTGGCCGGCCCGACCGAGAGCCCTCACTTACAGTCCCCAAACCCGGGCCCTCGCGACGTCTACTCCTTCTAGACCGAACGTCTACACACGTCAACTCCTATCCTGTCCCTACGCCCCTCCGCCGTAGCACCTACACACTCTTCACCACACGCCCTTCCTCAATACTCCACGACAGACTCGTATCCCAAAACTTACTTACCCAAAACCACTTTCTCCCGTCTACAGAAATAGCCTTTAGTCTCTGTTCATCCCACAATGCGCAGCCCGATGAAACACGTTTACAACACAATCTTAACATGTTCACAAGTTTAAATAACGGTTTGCCTTGTTCTGTTTGTCTATCCCAAACTTGAACCGCATATTTCTTAACACACTTTCAGTACGGTTAGCCTAGTGAGCGCTCGTAAGTAATCAATCATAATCTGCGAGAAAAAAAAAACTCTGTTGATTTTGCCGGAAGAATGAGACTCACACGAGACCAGCGTAAACTTCAGCTCTTTTATTTGTGGCTGGATTCCGTCGAACCAGGAGCACGCCAGCAGCCCTTTTATCTATTAGTGAGGGCTGCTCATTGGCCTCACGGCCCAATGTCTGTGAGATCTGCATTGTAAGGAGACGACTTATCGACCTCACCTTAATTCTCCCGGCCGCCCTGGCCCGGTGCTGGCCCAATATATGCTACTTGATTATTTGAACCAATCGCACTTGTCAAGTAGTAAAATCACAATCAGATTCAAGGAGCTATTTGTGGAACCCCAATCGGAATAGCATTATTTGGAGCTATGTTAATATGTAAACACCCTTCCCCTCTTTGTTTCAGTCTCCTACCTATACATAATCACGTAAGTAGGCGGGCCTTTATGTTGTCTCCGTTAACCTGTACTGCAGTTTAGGTCATGCTGTTGTCTTCGGCATCGCCGCGTTCGGACGGGATCCACTGTTTTCTCCCGTCCTTTCTCTGTGGGAACCTCTAGGACGGTGGAGTCAGCCCATCCGGTCCCGCCTGGCCTACCACCAGGTCTGGTAGAGTGCGGCTCGGGGGTTGCTCCTCTCTTCCGCGAGTGGCTTCTTTGTTATTCTTGTGCATGTTCGCGTGCTTACTCCTTCGCCCGAAAGTCTCTTCTTCAGTACAGTCAGTTGTTTCTTTCTGAGTTTATTTGAGTAATTGATTTGTGGGCTGTTTTTTGATTTCTCCGGACTGTTCCTTGTTCAATGGAGGGTTTTTCCCCTCTCGCCCTCTTATTTGTGTCTTGAGGGGTCTTCCCCCCTCTCTTGTCTTGATTATTAGTAGTTTTTGATTTTACATGGTGTTGTCCACTTACTGAGGTCGATGTCTGTGTTCTTCGTGCCTGCGCTGTTTGGCAGATGGTTCGTGTCCAACTGTTCCTTGAATGGCTGTAAATTGACTCCTATTACGTGTCTCCTTCCAGCTTCTGTTCATTCGCTCTCCGTTTCTAATCTGTACGACGGGTCCTGTTATTTTGTTGTTATTTTGTGCTGGTATCCAAACATGGGTGCCCCCCATTGAGATTCTTTTGGCATAGACTCGTTCCCCTGGGTGTGAATGTGTGGTGCTTTGCTGGAGGAGATGTTCATTTTTTAGGGCTTGCTATGTATGGGTGTAATCATATCCAGATAGTGATCTTAATGTCTTCTGCCATTCAGTAATTCTGGCTGGGCTTTCTATTTTTATGGAGTTTAGGTCTGTTGATGTGTTTCCTGGTCGAGCATTTTAGTAAATTTTTTCTGTATGTCTCCGTGTCTAATTTTTCTATGGTTTCTTTTGCTTATACGAATCCCATGCCGTTCGACCCCACCCGTTCGTAGCTGGCCCGGCCCTTGGTCGCTGTCAACCGCATCCTTTTATTGCCCGTGTTGGACGAGTAAAACTTTTAAACAAGTCAAATGGCTGATGAACTGCGGCTGCCGTTATCAGAAACCTAATAAGTCCGGGTAACCCATGTGTGGCCGAAAAAGGTTCCTCAGTTGTTCTGATTAACTGCTTCTGTGATTGTTGAGTTCATGACGAACTTACTTCACAGCCAATTTGCAGGTAAGCGCCATTCTTGTACATATATTAAATGTTGTCCTTTGGGTAGGCCCTGTGTAAATCGTATGTGTGTACTCCTCTCTGACCACGGGCCCCTCGGTGTTTCCCCACTTCAGAGTTATAGGGTTGCGCCGCAGGGGTGCAGGTCAGTCCTGATCTTTTGGCATTTACGTGGCAGGTTTTCTACCCAACTCGCGGATTATCCTTATCCTATCCCTGTGCCGCACCATACATACACTCCTGGCCAGGGGAATTTCATTCAACAGTACTCATGTTGTGTGTGGTGGGCTCTGGTGTGTCCTTCATGTAAAATATTCTAAGTACTCTAGCTCTTTGTCAACAGTTCCCGCGTATGACCCCAACCGATCGCCCCTCATAGAATACAACCTTTTAACAGATACAGTTCAGAATTCTGAATGGTTTAAAGACTTCACGTTCTGTTTCTCCATTTCTCTGGCCACCCTTCCGTCTCACCCAGGTAACTTTTAAAACTCCTGTTGACAATTTTTTTTCTCTCTTGTGGTTCTTTTGCAGATTCCGCTGCGAGGTATGGGAGGTAGGTTTGGTATGCTCAATCTGTAGGGTGGATGTGGTTGGTGCTGGGTCACTCTCGTAGTTCAGGTAAGCGAGTACGGCTCAGCACATCGGCGTGTAGATTGTCCTTGCCTGGCGAGTGAATTATTGTAATTGTTTGCCGGGCAAGGAACTCGGGACCATCCTTTCATTTCTGGTGGGGAGAGTAATGTTTGGGGTGGCCCCTGTTCCCTGCATAATATTCCCACATAAGGGCTTGTTTGGTTCTTTAAATGATGTAAAGTCCTATGTCATAAAGGATTCATGGACGTTTGATCCCGGACAAGTGCTGCCTAAGCACCTCTCCGTCCATACTGGCTTATATAGTTCCTTTCAGCTCACGATGGACAGTGTTTGCGCATCATTAGAAAAATGCACATTTTCGGTGCGCTTTCTCCCTCCCGTCTGGCAGTATGTGGGCTGAAGTTACGGCTCCGCCGCCGAACGGGATGCATCACAGTGACTGTCAGTGATAGTGTCCGCCTATGTACTGTATTTTAATACGATTCGGATGTTATTTTAAATCCTTGTATTTTCTGCGAACGCCTCTCCTTTTGTCCCCTCATCCCCAGGGTCCAGTGGCTGGCCCTTGTCCAGTTAATCTATGTAGTGATCCACCCGTTGTTGCCTTCCATGTGGCAGAAAAAACATGTATAAAAATTGATAAAGTCTCCAAGAATGCTTGGTAAATCTGCTTTGTTTTTTGGCTCTTGGACTTCTTGATCGACTTTTTAGTTTTTTTTAACTCTGTGGGGTAGGATGCCAATCTTTATCGATTAGATTTATCCCAGGAACTGTCGACTTTCGAAATGTAGTCCTATAGTTCTGATATTTGTCTTTTTTGGACTTTTGATCCCGCCTTTTGGAAATCTTTGCAATATATTCTGAGCACGGGCTTCTAGTTGTTTCTTGCTGCTGGCTGACACTAGCACATCATCAAAGTGTGGACATCCCTTTTTTGCCTCGTAACAACTGCTCCACTCAGGCTTGGAACACCCCTGGGGCCACGCTTTACTCCAAATTGCAGTCTGGTTGCTATTTTGAATGCTCCCCTATGAGTCCACGATCGTTTGTTCCTCTGCTGTTTCGGGCGTTGACTGGCAATTGTTGGTATGCGTTGTTTGCAAGTCAAGGCTTGGCAAAAACCTCTGCTTCTCCCCAATGAGGTGTCAACAGGTGTTGCACTACGGAAACAGATATCACTTTGGCTGTAGTGCGTGGTTTAGGGTGCCTTGTAGTCACCACAGAATTCCCTGGACCCTCTGGCCTAACTGGGTTACGATTGGGGTCCCACTTTAGCCGTCGGTCTCAAATTGTGTGTCCAATTATTCCTTTTGCCTGTAGGATTAGTTTTAATTATCCTCATCATCTTTGGTTTTTAATGCCGAATAGAACTCGTCCTCGCTTTTAACTAAATTTGGAGCTATTGTCAGATTAAAATCATTTAAATGTGAACCCCTCGGGTTACTTGGCCTAGCTTTTCCATCGAAGTCGTCCCCTGGAACTCCCTCATTAGTTCTTCCGTCCCATCTGTCTCGGTGATGCTGTCTGATCCCGATCACTCCGATTCCCACGGGGTGTCGAACCACTCAAGTCCCAGCAGGCTTGTGCAGTTCTGCGTCTACGATGGTTAGAGCCAAAATTTTTGTGTGCTTCTGAACATGTGACTTGGAAGTGTCGACGTCCAACTATAGGTATCCTGTTCCTTGTATCTTTTAGTACTCAGTATTTGGTTTTCTAATTCCTGTTCTGCAGTATGTGGCTGGTATCTAGTCTTTTAATTGGATATTCCATGAAATACATGTACAGTATGAGCTGGAGTCCAACTCCATCTTGCATTTTTTGGCCTTCGATGACTTCCTGCCACATGTACCTTCCTGTGCCATTGTTGCATTGATATGGCCGATCGTGATAGTTTGGTTGTTTCTTCTTTTCTGTAAGCTTTTGTTTAGTGTTTGCCTCTGCTTTCTCAACTCTTGTGCCTCAATGCTGTCTTTCTTCTATTCTTAAGGTGTTGTCTCTAGCGTTGGGGCTGTTAGCTTTTCCGGTTTCGGCAGACCTTAGTTATTGTCCCGGTCCTCCCACCGAGTACCTTCAAAAATGGTGGTCTTAGGAAACGGCAACTCGGAAGGGGTGGTCTCCGCTCTGCACCCTGGCACGCTGGCAATCGATTTACGTCCTTTCCTCTCCCAGGCTATTTCAATTTCTGACTAGGAGTCTGTGGATTCTCTTCCTCTTAGTCGTCCCGTCTCGGAACAACAATTCGCGCGTATCCTTGTCCGTACTCGATGGTCTATCCTGTGTTCTCTGACTTCCTTCTCTGGAACTTGGCTTACTTCTGCCGGGAGTGTTTTTTGTTGTCACATTTTCATTTGTTGTTTTTGGCGATGTTCCTGATTTTATTCTTCGCGTAGTGGCTTCCCCTGCCGTCCGGCCTTCATCGATGACTGGCCTTAGTTGACTGTACATTTTTTGGTCGCGTCCCGTTAGCAGGTCGGCTCTGCAACGTGAATCTCTAGACAAGAAGGACCACGCGATCCCTCATGGCTTCATCCATGTTGAGGAACTCGCATGCCCCTCCAATGTCCCTGAGAGCCGCTATACTTCGATACTCTCACCTTCTCTCTGGTCCCATTTGTAGAACTCATGTCTCCGGATAAGGCTGGAGTCGGTTCGTGCATAATGAGCCTTCAGCAATTTTTCCAAATCTGGCCATGCCATCTGTTTTACATCCTCCGGTTTGGCCAATGCCTTGGCCATCTTGTACACTGTGGGCCCACAGTGCGTCAGGAACCGGCTCTCTTTCTGTTGTTGGAGATTCCTTGTAAGTCGTTGCTCTCGAGGAACATGAGGAATCTGTTTATGTATGATTCCCAGTCCTCCATCGCTGGATTGAATGGTGCGGGTGGCAAGTTGATTCCGGCCATTTCGTCTGCTCGGTTCTCGTTGCCACGTGCTCACTGGTCTCCTTGTCTCAGTGTCCCACCTTCGTGACCAGTGTTGAGTTCGCAAAGAATGAGACTCGAGACCAGTGTAACTTCAGCTCTTTTATTTGTTGCTGATTCCATCTGAACTAGGAGCCGAGGCAGCCCTTTTTTATAGAGAGGCTGCTTGTGGCCAATTAATTTGGCTCCTTAATTCTCCCACCACTGGGGTGGCCAATCATATGCTACTTATTTTTGACCAATCACCGTCGAGTAAAACACCAATCAGATTCAAGTATTTGTGGACCAATGGGAATAGAGTATTTGGAGTATGCTAATATGTAACATAATCTTTTGTTGAACTTGATTTCAAAACAATAGGAGTGTTTAAAGATGTGGCTGAGTGTATATACTTTACAAATGCATACACTACTGGCTATTAGCTTAACCAGGGATTTCCTTAGTAATATTTTTTTAGAAAGTAAAATTAATCACAGATCCAAAGCTGTTAAAACAGCAACTGGAGTGAGCAAACAAGCATGTTCTATATCAAGTTATCCAGGAAGTATGAATAAAGGATAGATTTAGTTAACGAATTCTCATTAAAAATGTTAACCACTCTAATTATTTTTACTCCAATCACTTTCTCTTCATCCTAAAATGTAGCCAGGGGAAAAAAAACCTGATTGTGATATAGATAATTTCACAGTTTCTTTTCAAATTATTGATGAAACATTTGTTTCTGGCTAAATTCTTCCATAAGTATATAAGAACTGGATCTGATTAAAAAAATCATAGAAAATATAAAATCCAGTATCTTATTCTTACATTGGCCAATTTCAATTCTGTAACAAACTCTTAGAGACTTCCTGTGGCCTATGACATTGAGAGATATATTGCTTTTCATTCTCAAAGAAAAATACAGGTATAATGAATAGCCTTCATTAATTCTGTTTAATTCTTAAATACCATTTTTGAAGACTAACAATGCAATGTGAAATAGATAGCTTTTTCTCTTCCAATTTCCCACCATTCGCTCTCATCAGACAGCTCTGAATTTTAGTAATATAACTTCTATTCAGCTGAATTCAATGTAGGAGGAGAATTGAACATCTCTGCTCTCCAAACCTTGTTAGAGGCAATCTTCACTGCTTACTGTCAGCATTTGGGAGGCTTTACAGTTACAAGAAAGTTTCTTTGCAGGCTTCCTCTATCAGATGCAAAGTTTAATCTCACATAGAAGCCTTCAGGTGTAATAAAAGTGTCTTTGCTCTAGATAATCATATCATACCTATTGGAAGAAATATTGGTCTGGTTCGGTTCCAAGCTGGGAGGAAGTTTCTGGAGACAAAATGGAGGCTGATTAGAAAGAGGGTCCATTTATTGATGAAGTAGAAGCACATGGGTGGTTCTGGGAGTTGAGAGTGATACCTTTTCTTGGGCTTTGAACTTGAGCTTCTATTCAAGAACATGTATTCTATTGGCTGTTGTCAGACTCCCATAGGGCCATGTACAAATCCTAAGAATTTGTTTGAGCTCCCAGGTTTGGCTGAAGCTTGGTTGATACAATGTCCTTAAAAGATTGTGTAGTGTAGTGAGCTCTGCTGCTGGTGGGTTAATCCTATTATGTTCTGGAGGGTCATGTCTCAATCCCCATCATGTTGGAGCTGAAAGTCCAATCTGTAGATAGGATAGCCCAGTCTTTCTTAATATCTGCTGGGGCTATTAAGGAGGGTGGGGGCTGCTTTCCAAGATCATGTTTCTCCATTTCTCATTCAGGGAAATATTGTATTCTGCCTTTTAAATATTTCTCAAAATATTTCATTTGTCAAGAAGAGGGGGTTGTCCTTCCCTCATACCTGTGAGAATTTGATGTTTAGTATAATTTACAGTGTGACAGAAAGGGGAGGAGAGAATGCTTCTCTCTGAACAAATTTCACCTCAGCAGAGGTAATATGTGCAACAGAAACTCAGCTCTATTTTCTCTTCATCATGCATAACTGTCATATATTGCCCTATCCCAAATATTATACTATGCTGCCATATTAATATTTTCCAGACTTTAGCTGATTTTATTTGTGCTTTCCTCTTCCTTCTCTAAGTTTCCATTATCACTTTTAATGTGTTATGTCCAATTTGTTATATGCTATCCAATTATGGAAACATCAGCTTTAGTTTAATTCCTTACCCCCAAATAATTCCCAACCTGTAGTTTGCCTATTCCACAGCCTCTGTACAATGTTTTAAGTGTGTAAGATAAATGTGTTTACATTTTACCATTTCTTCTATCGAAATAAGCAAAATGATAACCAGCCATGAATTGTACTTACTGTATGATTCCAACCTCAAACTGCCATAACAAAATGAAGCATACTTGTTCTTTTCTTTTACAACTTGTAGCAATAATAGCTACACACTGTGACCTTTAGATAAAGTTTTTTTTTAATACAGTGGTGGGAGACATTTATATTTTTCACTATTACAAGCTAGAATCTTCCACAGTGCTAATTAACACTGTGAGTTGTAGAAATAGGTTATGTACTCTTAAGTCCAAAATACAAACCATAATTAATGTTTAATAAATATTCAGTAATATTTGGACAAATGGTATTCAGCACAATTAAATAATAAGTAACTTATAGGGAATAGAGCATAAAAAAACATCTGAAGCTAAAACCATGCTGGGCATTCAAATAAGTATTAATCATCTGTGAGATTTTAACACTTTATTCAATTCAGTTCAACCAAGGAATTCAGAGTTACATAGAGGTAGACCTCAATTTATGGCTGTTTATTTACAAATGTTTCAAAGTTACCACGGCCTTGAAAAAAATCACCTATGACCTGTATTGCACTTATAACCATTGCATCACCTCCCACAGTCATGTGACTGAAATTGGGGTGCTTGGCTACCAGCTCACATTTGCAATGTGACAATGTTCTGTGGTTAAATGATTATAATTTGTGACATTTTTACCAATTTCCAGGAAAAAAAACCCACATCCATTGGGAAGCTGGATTCTCTTAATGACCACCATAAAAATAATTGTAAAATCAGGTCTAACTTGACTTATGCCCACAACCATTTAAGATGGAAATTTGGATTCCAATTGTGGTCTTAAGTGAAAAACTACTGTACCTGTATTCAATTCAGTGAGACAAAGATGAAACAGAAGTTCAGAAGACAGCAAAGAAAATGAGAGATCACAACTCCTGCCATCAATAATTGAGCCAAACATTTTGAAACTTTCTATCATTGCAAGGTGGTAGTGGGAGAAATACAGGTATAGCATTCATACATATGCATTGAAACAATGTGCTAACAAGGAGCATCTTTTGCACCTTATCACCTCACTTGGAAAGAGAATTAAATAGAGCATTTCTCACCTGAGGAGGAAGAGAAAGAAGAATCATCATATTTTGCTTGTGTTTCTGTGCAGAGCTCTGATTCTTGGAGATCAGTGTTAAATGAATTTTCTAACAGTTAGAGGGAACAAAGGTAGAAACTCTTGATTAATAGCTGCTTGTCAGTGTTTTGAGTGTGGGTCTTCACCAGGTATCCAAGATGTTATCGTGGTTTGTCCCGGTAAAAATTCTGTTCTCCCAAGGCAAAGACTGGATAACCATTTACTATAAATATTTTAATTTGTATTCTTGCAAGGAGCTGGGGGTTGGATTCAGTTGCCTAAATGGCCCTTCCTATTCTGTAATCCTACAACTCCTATTGTAACTATCACTCATCTTCAGGCTCAATACTGACAAAACAGAGATCTTGGATCTTTGCCCTAGCCATCCATCTTCCCCCAGTCCTTTTTCTGCTTTCCATTTGCCTTCAAGGTTGCTCTAGGCTTTCTTTACAGCCATTTGTATACCAGTAACTGCTGAAGCCTGTAATTTCCATCTAATGCAAACTTATGAAGAGGAATATTGGAGATCGAGCTAAAAGTCTTTAGCTCAAATACATCCCCCACAGGGAAACTAAACTGTCAGCTGAGCCATAAAATCCCTTGGAATGCTAAGGGATACTGATAAGCCAGGAAAAGATACTAGGAAACAAACATAAATTTTTGGAATCAGGCAGTTTGAGAATTCTCAAAGCAGTAACTCTCCACAAAAAACATCATGAAATATTTCCCTTTTGCTTTTTCAAAACTGCTATTGTCTTTGTAGTCCTGCCCATCACCACTTAGTTATGCTCTAGTAACCTCATTGACCTCACAAGATGCATGATGTGCTACATTGAATAAAATACTCTTCAGTTATATATATCAAATCAAAACCTATCTTCTATACTCTCTCACATGACTATTCTAAGTTATATACATACAGAGAGAAGGACTAGGAAACCTCTGTCTAGTCTGATAAAAAGAAGGACTAGGGATGAGATGATAGCAGTGTTCCAATATCTCAGGGGCTGCCACAAAGAAGAGGAAGTCAAGCTGGAGAAGAAGCAATGGATGGAAACTAATCAAGGAGCAACCTAGAACTAAGGAAAAATTTCCTGACAGTTAAAACAATTAATCAGTGGAACAACTTGCTCCCAGAAGTCGTAAATATTCCAGCACTGAAAGTTTTAAAGAAGAGATTGGATAACCATGTATCTGAAATAGTATAGGGTTTCCTGCCTAAGCAGGGGTTGGACTAGAAGACCTCAAAGATGTCCCTTCCAATTCTGTTATTCTATTGTCTGCCCTTTTTAGGGCTGTCTTTGCCTTCAATTTATGCTTCCGTGTAATTGCCCCATTTGTTTGAAATTCTCCTGTATTTGTGTGCAATATTGGGTTGTAAATACAAAAACAGTCAAAGCTTGCATTATGACAATA
Source organism: Laticauda laticaudata (assembly GCA_004320025.1). Lineage (NCBI taxonomy): Eukaryota > Metazoa > Chordata > Lepidosauria > Squamata > Elapidae > Laticauda > Laticauda laticaudata. Next base: position 15,061 of record BHFT01042912.1, read on the forward strand.
TGTCACGTTGTTTGCCATTTGCTGTCTTTGTGACTACAGAGACTCTGGCTCAAAGATCCCTAAGTACCTTTTACTCCTGTGGGTTCAGCCATCTCCTCATTAATGCAGCCACATCTTTTCTCATGCTGCTTCTACACTTGTTCCCAGTTGTTCCCATGTGCACATGCATGCCCGCATACATACAAAGTTCCTTTTCTGGGGCAAAAATATTGGTTCTTCTTCTTGTTCTCTAAGTGGCATTTAATCATGGTATCCTTCTGGACCAGCTATGTGGTTTTGGAGCAGAAGGCACAATATTGTGTTTGATTTCCTCCTTTTTACATTACGATCAGTATTGATTGATGGGGGAAAAAATCCAGTCCAAAATCCCTAATTTGCATGATAGCTAAGGCCTGACACTTTAATCCCTGATGTTTAATATCTTCATGGAATTTTGGATGTCATCTACTGCATGGGTTTAGGGAATCATCAGTATGTTGATGATACTTAACCAAACATCTCAAATGTGGTCACTCCGGTGATGTTGTTCGAGATCTTGTCCCAGTATCTGAAGGCTCTTCAGATCTGGATGGGGGAAATCAGGCTAAAACTTAAGTCTGATAAGACTAAAGAACTAGGGATGCATGGTTCTTCTGGTGCTACAGATTCTCTTATTATTTTGATCAACTCCTTACAGAATATGTGCACAATTTGGGGATCCTCCTTGGTCCGCCCAGGCCAAGAGCAACCCAGAAAAATCCAGTTCTTTGTTTACATTATATAGACAGAAACCTTGACAGATATAAGGCAGGGGTATCAAATCCAAGGCCCGTGGGTTAGATCCAGCCCATGGGATGCTTAGATCTGGCCCATGGGCCACCCTGGAAACAGCAAAGGACCAGCCCGCAGTGCCTCTGCCAGCAAAAATGCAGCTCAGGAGGGCTGTGTGGCAGAGGATTGCAGGAGGCCATCCAAGCCAAAAATGGAGTTTGGGAGAGCACTTAGGTCACCACAGGCACCCCTGACACGAATGATATCAAGCTGGCCATGCCCACCCTGGCCACACCCACCCGGAACCCCAAGTCAAATACAACCCTGATGTGGCACTCAATGAAATCAAGTTTGACACCCCTGCCCTCGGTAGTGGCTATCCTAAATCTTTTCCTCTGTCCCCAATCTACCTCTGGACTGTGTTGTCTCTTGTCTCATTCATCTCCTTAAGCCCATGTCACAGTGAACCAACGGATGCAAAGAGGATGTAAAATGGACAAAAAACCTTGCCATCCGTTCGAAAACGGATGTTACCCTCACTGCCCCCCTCCGTTTTGCCTTCTCTCCTATCCGTCCAGCATCCTCGTTTATTAGAGATTTCATATCAAAGTTTTTGGAGTGCCTAAATTTTGGCGTGGAAAATGATAATCACACAGTTCGTCTTCTGCCCATCCGCGCTACAGCATCCCGTTAACGCATCTGATATACGATCCGCATATAATCCGTAGAGCAAACGTACGCATCCCGCGCATTCGCATCCACCGGACGCAGGGAGGAAGCAGAATGGACGGGAACAGATGCCAGAAGGATGCCAGACCGGATGGCAGCAATGGAAACAAAGCGTTTAAAACGGAAAAAAAGTTCCGCAGAGGGAAACTATCTCGGATTTATTAAGGATTGTTCTGCAGGGATGCTAGAGGAGCCTAGAGGATTGGCAAAGGGACAGCCTATACTGGCCCATAAAACTGGGAGCCAACTCGCCTGCCCATCTCAACTTTCAGAACACGCAACCCAGGCGGTGGGCAGAAGCCTCTGCAAGCCTTCATCTGGCTCTTCCCTCTTCCACCGGCATCCAGTCATGTCGACTGTGGATCTCGTAAACAAAAGTCTTTCGGCAAGCCCAACATCGTTCTGCAACAGTGCGAGCATCTGCAGGCTCTGTTGAACTCTACTGCGAGAAGAAAAAGGAGCCCACCCAAAAGTAGTCTGGAAATCCGAAGATGGTTCGCCAAGAAAGCAGAGGAACGGATGTAAAAACAACAGCTGATGGTGGACTCAGGAACGAAGACACTCGGAGCGTTCCAGAACTTCATGAGGATGCCTCCAGCCCATGTTTGACGAAGTTTGTGCCAGGCGGCCCCTGGGACCAAGGCCCCGGTTGACCAAGGCAAAACACCAGCTTCGGCCCAGCCTGGAACCTGGACTCAAGGTGGCACTCACTCTGGCGCCACTGGGCTCAGGGACCTTCCTACAGGAGCAATGCAAGTACGGCTGGAAGGGTGCCATCCAAAACATCAGCATTGTGGTCAGAGAAGTGGTTGCAGGCGGCATCATCGAAGAATAACAAGGAGGAGCTCTCCAGTACCGCTCCACTGAAGAAGGCTGGAAGAAAGTTGCAGAGCAAGTGGTATCAGAAGTGGAACTTACACACACCGTTGGAAACCAATAGATGGAAGCACGTGGCCTGCAAATCTCCAACCAAACTCAGGCTCCACTTATTTCAACTCCAAGGGCTTCTTCAGCAATCATCTCTTTGCCATGGTCGATGCTTGACTGCAAGTTCCATGTACAATGATGCTTCCGGCAGCGGCTTCATCTCAGATGCCCAAGTATTAACGCACAGTCCACTCTCAAGGAGGAGCTGGAGGCAACCTCATCCTGGGCTTCCAGACCAGAACCTGCCCAACGACACGCAAGATGGTGCCCTACTTCATCGTGGGGGTGAATGCCTTCTCCCTCACAACCTACTCATGAAGCCCTACACTTCCAGATCCTACTATCCGTAGAACGAGCAGGAATCTCTACTTACAGGACTGTTCCAGGGAGGACGGCGCTGGTGGAGATTATACTTAACTTGAGCACTGCGACTTCAGTTACCAGTGTACCTTCCCCTGGCACGCAGCCTGCCGCATGAAGATTGTGACTAGGAGTGCAACAGGCATCAAAACCTTCACCCCCCCTCCACGCAGAGACCCGTGAAGGAAAACATCCGTTCGTGACAGTATATTTCGCTGGCGATTCCTTGCACCTAATGGCTTCATGACGCTACGCCGCGTACCCACTGGTGGTGAGACAGTACCTGGAACAGTGTGGCCTAGTGGGAATCCAAAGTTTGTGTCTTAACACGGCCTCGTGGACTCCCAACAAAGCCAACATGGGGGACATGGAGCCTGGGGAATGGAGGCAAGGGCGACACAACCTGATAGACACCTTCTTCTGTGAGTGCAGCGCCCCCAACAAGAAAGCTTCACAATGATAAAAGGCGCGAAGAAAGCAGCCAACCTTCCTCGACACAACGGGTGCAAGACTCTTAGCTTGGTTAGGAGTGAGAAATGGCAAGACAGGAAATTCAGCATGGTTACATGGATTGCTCTCCTTCAAAGCCCTGTTCTCTCATCACATACGGCAAGGATTGGGGGGTCGAATAGAGAGATGGTTAGGTTTGGCCCTTATGGGACAATGACAGGGCGTTTAATAAGATGAAAGTGTGTGTTTCTGTTGCTATGTATGTGACAGTGTGGTGGATTATATTAAAAGGTTGTACATTTATTGGAAAGTGAATGAATAAGAAGAAGGGGCCGGTAGGCTAGTGTGCACAAATTCGGCGCACACGGGTCGGCCACACCAATGAACAGTTGCCAACTTATGCTTTATGCACGGATGTGTTTGAATCATGAGTCCAGCACAGCCTTTACTTTCACGCTTATGCCCAGGTTCGGTTTGAGGCAGGGGTTTCCTATGGATCTGAGAAAAGACCCAGGATGAAGGATGTGTGATCCTCTGCCCATCTCATCCAGGCTATGCCTCTTGACTACATCCCACCAGTCTATCTGTTAACCGAATGCCGCGACAAGCCATGCAGGCTTAAGCGGTCTAAAAGGTTCCAGTCAAGAGCGGTATATAGAAAGATAATGAACATGCAAGTGTGGGTGACCTAAAAATATACATATGAAAGCATTTAATGTAAACAACAGCTCACTAAGAAACACTATGAGAGACTCCACGTCCCTCTAGAGGTACCATTCGCGTCTTGATTCGCTGCAGTATAGCCCAGGGTGGATAGGTGTGCAACGTGTGGCTGTGCGCAGAGTGGCGGTGCTCGGCAGTATCGGTTGCCCTTGATTTCGTCAGCTCCCCAGGAAGCAGGAGCAGCAGAAGCGCCTAGGCCCCAGAAGAGCGACCGGTAGCTAGAGCCCCAGGAGACACTAGAGTGAGGGACCATGGGGCAGGGAAATGGTAGACCTGTCCTATTGCCAGGGGCTGGGGCAGCAGATGGCTGAGGCATTGCCTTGTGTGTCTTCCGCAGGATTGGTTTGGGGTGGTGCTGGCTGGCCCAGGGAGGCGCGCAGCAGGGCAACCAATGTGTTGCGCAGGAAGGCTGGCAAGAGTGAGGCTGGCAGGAAAAGCGTGGCAGGGTAGGCTGGGCCAGGAACAGGCGGCTGGAGGCAGGAGGCTGGCAGACAAGGCAGGCACCAAGACTGGCAGAGGCGGCAGCCACAGGCTGGCACGAAGGCTGGCGGCAGACATGAACCAGGCTGGCGAGGAGGCAGGCAGCAAAGGCTGGCAGGCAGACTGGCCCTTGCAGCAAGGCCTTGCAGCAGGCTGGCAAGCAGGCTTGTAAGGCAGCTTGGCAGCAAGGCTGGCAGGGAAGCTGGCAGAAGGGCCTGGCAAGGGAGGCTGGCAGCCAAGGCTCGGCAGGAGCTGGAAGAGGAGGCTGGCACGCAGAGGACAAGGGCTGTGCTGCAAGGACCTGGTAGAAAAGCGCTGGCATAGAGGCGAGAAGTGAGGGCCAGCGACTGCAGGCATGGGCAGGCCAAGGGCAAGCGACAATATCGTTCGGCGAAGCCAGGGTTCTTTCTCTCTGGAATGGCGACCTGCTGTCCGAGCTGCCTTCTCGATATAACCGTGGGCTGATGCAATGCCATCCCCCGCATGCGCATTAACGCCAAGGCAATGTCCGTTTAGGCTTTTTCCGCTCTGCTCCTTCATCCGCTGTGCATCCGCTGTTATCCGTTCCGCGTCAGCTTGGCTGAGGTCCCCCGGAAGCCTAGCGGATGTGCCAATCCAATCCCATCCGCTTCCATCGCGCTGGGCTTCCGTTCCGCATGCCGCTCTGCATCCTCCTGCGGTCCTCGCCGCGGTCCGTGTTATCCGCCTCCGGTTATGGGTCAAATTTTTGCCCCTTTTGAGAGCGGATAACAACGGATGGAACATTTTGCTCGTCCGCTGTGTCCTTTTTGCATCCGTTGGCCAGTGTGACATGGGCTTTAGAATGTGCTCCTTCCTTCCTGGAAAACTGCCTCTTCAGTGTGGTCATAACACTTCCCACTCCATAGCTACAATCCATTGCATCTTGCTTGAAGAGAAGGTGGCAATTTAGTTGTAAGGATTTTCTCACAGATTCATTTGGTATGCTAAATGTGTTCTTTCTTGGACCAGGAGTCTTGTAATCACTCAGATCTGGGTACTTTCTAATGTGCTTTACCTGGGACTGGTTTTGAAGACCACTGGAAAGCTACAGCTGATCCAGAATGCAAAGATATGAGCAATTCTGGGCTCATCTCAGTACACCCAGGTAACATTTCTGCTCTGTGAAGTACACTGGTCATCAGTGAGTTTCCACATACAATTCAGGATGCAGTTTATGAATTATAAAGCCTTTCCTCAGATATACAAGCTCTGTGCCTTGGAATGCTTCAGTCCTATCATTTCTGCCTGGCTCATAAGATCTGACATAGCAAGGTTGCCTTGCTTGTCCCATCCATTAAGCAATGTCATTTGATGGGATTAAGAAGTGCACCTTCTCTGCAGCAGAGCCTGCCTTTAGGGAAGCATCCCGCCTGGAGATTCAGACTGCCTCAATCCTACAAGCCTTTAATCTCTGACCTATTATATTCCCCAAATTCTGAGACCAGTTAGGCCAGGCCCATCTGGAGTGCAGTGTGTCATTCAAGCATTTATGTTTACTGTCTGTTTTTTCCTTCGGCATTGTATCTTTAAAAAAAAATAAAAATCAGCATGCTTCCCAAAATCAATGTTGAGCTTGTTCCATAAGCCTTATCCAGCAAAGTTGCCCTTTATTCAATTTTTATTCAAACCCAGATGCTTCATTCAAGTTCCAGCTCTTCAGAGGACTTGCACAATCTAGCAGAGAACTAGACCCGTGTTGGCGAACCTATGCCATGTGTGCCGGAAGTGGCACGCAGAGCCATTTCCCCCTGGCACGCGAGTGATCGCCCAGAAGAGCCCCACTGCGCATGCGCTTGTGTGCCGCCGCCTGACAGCCGATTATCGGGTATCTGGCAGGCATGCGCAGGGGGCGGAGGGGAGTGCCCGGGAGACACGTGCGTATGCGCCGGGATGCACTGAGCATGAGAAGATTGCATGCACATGCGCAGACGTGCTGTCCACAAGGGGGAAACACACGTGCATGTGGCGCACAAGGAGGGAGTTGAGCGCATGCGCAAAGATGCATGGTGCACGAGGGGGGAATCCTGCGCGCATGCGCAGGGCGACCCCAGCATGCATTGCCTTCTGGGTGCTGGCACACACGCGCAAGTGAGCGTGCACACAATTATTGGCACGGGAGCGGAAAAAGGCTATCCACCACTGGCCCAGGCCGCTCATGCCTGAGAAGGATGTGTAGTTCTCCTCTTCCAAAGTAGTGAGAGCCACGCAAAAGACTAAAGGCGGGAGAGATTGTCTTTCTGGACTACTGTTCGCAGAGGCCAGAGGAGTCTCAGCCGAGCAACATTGTCAGACACCCGTCACTGTTGATTGCAGCCCAGGAAACACAAGGCCTGACGCCAGGAGGAGGGGAGGGAACGGCAGAGTCCAGAGTGACATTGATCCACATAAAACCCAGAGGGACTCCTTTTCTTACCCCCCTCCCCCAAAGCGCGGATGCATCCACAGCGGGCGGGCGCGACGGTTTTTTTTTTTTTTTNACGGTTTTTTTTTTTTTTAAAAGCCTCTTTCCGAGGTTCTGAAAGGGGGCGGAGACCGGAGGCCGACAGAGCCGGAAATGACGTTACCCCGCCCGATGTAAACAGTTTGGTGGGACCCTGGTAACCGTCGGTTGGCCACGGCGGTCTTGGAGCGCGAGGCGACCGGGTGGGTGACTTAATAGTCGCCGTGGCGTCCTCTTCCGTTTTCTCTCTTTGCGCCGAGGAAAGAGGAGCCCTGGAAGCGCAGAGCGGCTGAAGGAAGGAGTCCTTCTCCTTCCGCGGGAGTTCAAAGAGAGTTCCGCGGGGAGCGANCCTTCTCCTTCCGCGGGAGTTCAAAGAGAGTCCCGCGGGGAGCGATGCTCCTGTGAAGGAAGAGCGGGGACCATCTTTCCTCCCCTCGCCTCCCACGACTCCCCCTGGTCCTTGCCAGCTCTCGACGGGAGAAAGGATACTGACTGCTGGGACTTCCCAGAGGGGGGAGGGGGGAGGGGAGGCAGGAGGCTGTTTTCCATACATCCGTTGAACGGCAGCTCATCCTATTTTTTTTTTTTGNTCTCCTCCCAGCCGAAAAGAGACAAACGGAGCAAGAAGAGAGCAAAATGACCACTTGGGCCTGAAAGAGGAGACAGTGAGGGCCAGGTGCTGGTGCGTTGTGTGTACGTTGTGAGCGCGCGAGTGCGCGCTTGTCCCTGACAAAAAAAAAAAGCGGGAGGAGGGGATGAGGAAGTATTTTCGCCGCCCCGCTTTCCTTTTGGCACCTTCTTCCCTTTCTTGGCCAAAGCGCTAGTGTCCGGTCTCTATCCTCCCTCCCTTTCCCCACGTTTGCTTTTCATCCTCGCTCTCCCCCCACCTCCCGGGTGCCTGGCAGCTCCGTTAACGGGGTCTCTGCTGTGGAAGATGGCGACACCAGGGATGAGCTGGCAGCAGCACTACTACAGCGGCAGTTCTTCGGCCGGCACTGGGAAATTCAACACCAGCTCTTCTTCCTCGGTGATGTCCTCCCATTTCGGCATGGAATACAACCAGGATCTCCATCTCAAAATGAGCAAGAAAATAGCTCAGCTAACCAAGGTAGAAGAGCCCTTCCCTTCCCCCCCCCCCAAAGAAAACCCCTCCCTTTTCCTTCTTAATGTTTCTTTTGCTCACTCATACCATTTGGGTTTTTTTATGTCTTTTGAAATTCTGCATTTCAAACTCTGCATCGGTTAAAAGGGAATAATTATAATTTAACTGAACATCGGAATCTTACAAAAAAAAATCTTTTAACAGGTTTATTGCGTGGTGATTGTTCCATTGTTATTTTATCAGTATAAAATATATAAAATATCAGTATATATTTTAAATTGTTATTTATCAGTGGATCCTGGTAGTAAGCATGTTCTTCTCTGCGATTCTATTTCTTTCCCCCAATTCAGTATATGATGGATGGCCTTTGATAAGGTGGAGGGAATGAAAGTTGCAATAAGATATACTCACAGTGATAAACTCCATTGAACATAGTGAGATTTGACAAAATGTACTAATGAATAGTATGTTTGAATGCCTGATAGCCAATGATGAATAATTGCACATAGTTTTATTGTTGCTTTTATATTGGAATCTAAATATACTTTTATTTATCCTGTCATATCTTGTTTTTTTTTTATAAGGATTCAAGAATTTTCTAGTTGAGCCTCATAATGCCTAACAACTATTGATTTGTTTCAGAACTGCTGTTCTTGCAAACCTTGGCAGTTTTCAAATATTTAAATAAATAGGTTTGCCTCTAGAAAGGAATTACAGAGTTCTCTTTGGGGAATGTTCCATAAACATAATCTACCACAGAAAGGCATTTGCCCTGATAGATGTTCATGTAACTTGTCATTTAGAGGTAATTTGGAACAAGTGTTATTACAGGATTGCAAACAATATATTCTAGCAATCACATCCCTGGTTATAAATGCAAGATGCATTTTTTTTGTATTGTATTTGTATGTATTTTTATGTATTTATTTCCTACATATGTTGTAGGAGATTGCATATACTGTATATCGACATGCTTGATAGTTTGCAAGAATATTTTTCAAGAATATACATTGCTTTTATAATCCAACCATAGTTTGATAGCCTTGGTAACGTTAAAATCTATATTAACCGACCTCAACTAATATACACATCCTTCCCAAACTTAGTGTCTTCAGATATATTCAACTACAGCTGCTATAATCAGTTGATAATTCAACCATATGTTTAATTCCCAACACATCGGGAGGCACTAGATTGCAGAAACCTAATGTATACAAATATTGCTCACTTTATGGCAAGCTTGGTATGTTAATTTCAGCTTTGTTTTTATGAAGCATGTCTGAATGACGCTGGTATTATGGGCAGCTATATTTGAAAAAAAGGTTAATGATAAATGGCTGAATTTGTTCTATAAATATGTTTTTAACTTTTGTTGGTTTTGAAATGCCCTATGTTTATTTTTGTAGCAGATGATTGCTCTGAATTTTCTTAGTTAACTATTGGACTTCATTGGATTTATTTATACTCTTACTTCAGGCATAATACCATTCACAATTGCATTTTACATTTTAAAGAGGCAGCTGTCAACCAAACCCTTTATAAACTTACAAGAAATATCAGATTCAAAAATAATACGGCTCCAAATGCACTTCTAGGACTAAGAGTAGATGAGGAATACTTTTAAATCCTATGTAAACATTTCTCCAAAGCAGCTGACTAGCTCTGGTTTCATATTGAATACTGGATGAGATTATTCTTGCTATATTGAGATGTAATATACCATAGTATCTGTAGAATATGAGCTTCATTTTTTGAGCTCTATAATTCTTGAGCAACTTTTCAAAATGGTTGTTAGAATGCAAAATATACTGAATGTGTGATGAGGAGAAATTGATATGCCCGGTGAAAAATATGCCCTATCATTTTTTAAACCACTAAGACAGGTAATACTGAAGTTACGACATAATGGAGTCTGGCCATTACTGCTGAAAGTTGTAACAGTCATAAAACTGGTTGGTCATGTGACTAACCTGATTTTATTATTTTTTTTGCAGCAGTCATTAAGTAATGCCATGATTTTAAGTGTGAACGCCACAGTTATTAAGTGATCACCATGCCATTAAATGAGCCCACTGCTCACTCTGAACACAATTTTGCCAAAAAGTACGTGCAACTTTTAAGCAAAATAGTTATAAAACATGGTCATGTGAACACAGGATACTGCAAATGGTTGTTATTGCAGTTGTGTTACCAGTTGTCTGAAGTGCAGTCATGTGATTGTTGTGGGGGGGAATCCAACTGTCAGAACCTCACATCCAAGTTGTAAATCCCCTTTTTCAAGTAGGTCCTAACTTTGAACTACAGGTAGTCCTTGACTTAGGGTTATAATTGAGCCCTAAATTTCCATTTCTAAGCAAGATAGTTGTTAAATGAGTTTTGTCCCATTTTATGATCTTTCTTGGCACAATTGTTAAGTGAGTCACTGCAGTTAATAACATGATTAAATGAATCTGACTTCCCTGTTGACTTTGCTTGTCAGAAGATCGCAAAAGGTCATCACATGACCCCAAGATACTACAATCCTAAATACATGCTGTTGCCACGCATCCAAATTTTGATCATGTGACCATGGGGGTGCTGCAATAATTGCAAGTGTGAAAAATAGTCATAAGTCACTTTTTTCAGTGCTGTGATAACTTTGAATGGTCACTAAACAAATGATTGAAGATACCCATTACCTATAAATTATGCTTATTAAAAATTCCCTTTAAAAGCATGGTCATACAATAAAATCATTCCAATATTGGAAATTGAGTATCTTGCACTTCATATTGATTCCATTTGTTCTCCTGAATTTGATGAAAAGTTATAAAGGAGCCTGTGCTATGCTAGCCCTATGTATACTGTGTCTAGCATCATTAGGCAGCACATAATTGAATCCTGTCTAATTATCTTTACACTATCACCAGATGCTGCGGGGAATCAGTTTTGGTACTCATTTGGTTTCCTTTATGCTACATTGCCTGATATAAGATTAAGCTTTTTCCTAGGATCAGGAGAACAGAAGAAGCTGCAGGACTTCATTAATGATACAGTTCTTTAATCCAGTTTAAGTGGCATAGCTTAATGTATTTAAAAAATCTAGAATCCTACATAAGATGGTCAGATAACTAGAACTGTACTGAACGGTCCAGATTTTTTGTCTATTTCCACCGTTTGCTTGATTTACTGTTTTTTTTCTGTTGTGTTTTGTTTCCTCTACTATATAGCATATTATAACCAGTTTGGTATAGTAGTTAAGATGTCAGGTTAGAAACTGGGAGACTGTGAGTTCTAGTCCTGCCTTAGTCACAAATCCAGCTGGGTGACTTTGGGCAGTCATTCTAGCTGAGTTCTTAAAAGGGCATAATGACAAAATACTTCCAAAAAGTCTTGCCAACTGCAGAGATTGGTCCAGAAAGCCACAAGGAGACATAAAGTGACTTGAAAGCACCCTGCACCATCACAAAAAAAGAGTAACAGTTTCTGGACTGCAAGAAATCTGAGTAAACCATTAGATGGCAGTTGTTAATTGAAACTTTCTTATCTCTTTGCTGCCATCTTTTGGTTGTCTGGATTTTTATAGCCCAGGTGTGGTATCTCTACTCTCCTGACTTGTCATGGCATTAGATTTGGAAACAGAAGAACATGTGCAGGTATAACACCGACCTGGCATGTGTCCAGGGAGTCTGCTTATTATTGAAGCTGAATAGCTTGGGCAGGAAGGAAATAAGAAGGCAAAACAATAGATGTCTCTAAGGCAAAATTCCAAGGCTTTCTTCCTTTGCTTGGCAGTTCCTGGTGCAAATTTTAAAAGTCGATCATCAGACACCTGATTATCTGCTAGGAAAAAAAAGCTAAACATCCCACCTTCGTATTAATTGAGGGTGCAGAGAAATAAATAAAATTCTGTTTATTCTTTATTTCAATGATTTATAGAAGATTGCTGCCAATCTCTCATAGCAATGACACTGGAAGGCATACAAAAAGTTCAAACCAAAATGATAAATGTAATGTTCCAAAGAGGAAGCCTACACAAAGGTGACAGAATGCTGTACAATCAATTCCACATGTATGTACACTGAGAGCATATGCACCAAAACAAATTCCTTATGTGTCCAATCACACTTGGCCAATAAAAAATTCTATTCTATTCTATTCTATAAATAATAATCTACATAACAAATGCCCAAGATTGAAAAGGAATAGTCACAACTTACAAAGGGAAATAAAAGCCATTTCATGAAAGAAATTGGCACATTGTAATAATAAACTTTAAATTTACTGACTGCCCAACTGTGGGTGGCACACAAAACTAAAAAAGGCACATAAAAGCTAAAAATATTAAATCAATAGGTGGCCCAGATTCAAATGATCCAATAACAAAATCCATAAAGCAAATCTTTATTTATTTATATATTGAATTTATATTGCCACCTATTCGCCCATGGTGACTTGAGGCAGCATACACAATGTAGAACCATATTTAAAATAAAAAACAATAAAAACTAACAAAAAGACTCAATTAAATTAATAAAGTGCAATAGAACAAAATCACCAACACCCCCCCCCCCCTGTGANCCCCCCCCCCCCCACTGTGACAACAGCAGATCACATGAGCCATTTGATGGGCTCCATCCCGCTCTGGGTTCCCCAGGCCCGCTGGCAGAAACAGGTTTTCAGTGCCTTCCGGAAGAATATTAGAGAGGGAGCCATTCTAATCTCTGGGAGAATGATGTTCCAGAGAGGGAGCCACCATGGAAAAGGCCCTTCTTCTGGGTCCCACCACATGTATCTCCCTCAGGGATGGGACCCACAGCATTCCCTGCCTCCTCACTCCAATGGGTCAGCTAGATGTGACCGGAAGGAGACATTCCCTCAGATAACCTGGTCCCAAGCTATGAAGGGCTTTAAAGATGTCAACCAACACCTTGAATTGTACCCAGAAGCAAATTGCCAACCAATGCAGCTCTTGCAGGAGAGGTGAAACATGTGCACCAGGGTTTGTACAAAACCATGTGGGCCGCTGCATTTTGCACCAACTGGAGCTTCCAGATATTCTTCAAGGGCAGTCCCATGTAGAGCGTGTTGCAATAATCAAGACAAGAAGTGACTAAGGCATGAGTGACTGTGAGTAGGACTGTTGGTCCAGGAAAGGGTGCAACTGGTGCACAACGCGCAGTTGTGCAAAGGCCCTCCTGGCCATGACTGCCACCTGCTTTTTGAGCAGGAGTCATGAGTCCAAAAAAATCCCTAGATTATGCACAGGGTCTGTTTGGGGTAGTGCCACCCCATCCAACACTAAAGATGGCAATTCTCCCAGAGCCAACGAACCCCAAACCCAGAGCCACTCGGTCTTGCAAGGGTTTAGTTTCAACCCATTGCTCCCCGTCCAGCCCCTGACAGACTCCAGGCATTGCAAGAGAGAGGAAACAGCAATACTTAACTCACCACGGGCCGAGACATACAGCTGAGTATCATCAGCATATTGGTGATACTTCAGTCCATGGTGAGGGATGATCTCACCCAGCAGCTTCATATAAATGTTGAACAGGAGTGGAGAGAGTACCGAGCCCTGTGGAACCCCATAAAGCAGTGGGCAAGAGCTGGATCTCTCCCCTCCTATCAACACTGGCTGAAAGTGGCCGCAGAGGAAGGAAATGAACCAGGACAGCACAAGGCTTCCTGCTCCCATCCCCTGAAGCCATCCCAGGAGAATCCCATGGTCGATGGTATCAAAAGTTGCCAAGAGGTCAAGTAGATCAAGGATGGATGCACTACCCCCATCCCATTCCCATCATTAAATAGGGGCCATTATACAAATAACAAACTCCAGGACTGGAATCAAAGCCAGTTTTCTAAACATTTTGGAACTCTAGGAGATAGGGCACCAACCTTCTCTCTGAAGGGATGCTATTTCAGAGGGAGGTGGCTGCAACATACAAGGGACACTTCCTAGGTACCACAAGATATTTAATGGAAGGGCACCTACTCTGCTAGAATGTACTAGGATGACAAGATAAGCAGAGACGAATGGTTTCCCATTATCCAGGCCCTATGCCATACAAGGCTTCATAGGTAGTAACCAGCACCTTCAATTGCACTCAGACACCAACTGGCAACTATGCAGCTCATATATAAATAGTGATACATGCCCACACTAAGGGCCCCTCCCCTAACTGCTTGTACCTCTTTGAACCATCTGTAGCTTCGGTGTGCTCTTTGAGCATAACCCCATGTACAGCACATTGCAATAATCCAACAATGAAGTGACCAATGCATGAGTAAATGTCTAAATGGCACCATTCCTTTTATGAGTACTTATACACTAATATATCTATAGCTCCTTGTAGAGATTGTTTTTAATTAGGGAGAAGTAGTTGAGTTCTGCTGTCACATTGGAACCCTACTATCACAGAATTATGAAATATTTATTGGAAGTTAGTGCATTCAGAAGGTAAGATATCTAACTCTTAGAAAGATATAATAAAAAAATCTTCCTTTAATCTTCCTTTAGTCTTTAAATATATTGTTACTATCTATTTTGTTGTGTTTCATTTTATTTTGCATATTTTTTAATGTAAATTAAGGGGGTCCTTAGTGCTTTATTTCTCTCATTTTATTTGAACCCACTTTTAGATATTTTATTTAGTGTTGTAAATACTTTGCTGGTCATTGACTGTAAAAAAGTAAAGTTTAAAAACACAAGAAAAACACCAATAAAATTAGTCAACCATCAGAATTTGCTTAACCTCGAGATCCAAATGCCTGAGGGAACAGTCAAGTCTTTAGTGCTTTATGAAAGGCTAGCAGCTATGTGTGTGAGATAAAAGTGTTCTTGTATATGAGAAAAAGTGTTCTTGTGACTGGAAAGTGCCTACATTGGTTGGAGAAATACTCACATTACTCATTGCTGTTATAATTATTTTTAGTTGGGGTTAGCACTTCATTTTTTTAAAAAATATCACTCAATGTCCTTTTTTTCATCATATCCTCTTTCATATGATGCTTTAATTGCTATTCTAACCCTTCATTTACAGTAGCTTTGAATTTATTCCTCCCTCCACCAATTAAGTTGAGAAACAGAAATAGTTCTAAAGGCCCGGTCCCACTGGCCGATGGACGCAAAACGTATGCATAAAGGACATAGCAGATGAGCAAAATTTCAGGGGTGGCTCCATCCGTTGTCATCTGCTCCAAAAAGTGGTGAAAATTTGCA
Source organism: Laticauda laticaudata (assembly GCA_004320025.1). Lineage (NCBI taxonomy): Eukaryota > Metazoa > Chordata > Lepidosauria > Squamata > Elapidae > Laticauda > Laticauda laticaudata. Next base: position 30,241 of record BHFT01042912.1, read on the forward strand.
TAAACAGTACGGAAAAGAATGGACGTGGGTAGTATGTAGCGGGGATGTTAAATGGATGTTCATAGGAAGCCTAGCGGATGAAAGCGGATGAAGCGGGTGACACTTCTGAGGGGTTCCGGGGCGAAATTTCAAAGTGGACACAAAGGGAAGGGGCGGATACATAGCGGATGAAGCGGATGCATCACGGACGGCCTATAGGGAAACAAAGGGGATGCCGTGGGATGTATATCGGATGCATAAAACATTCACTGCGCATGCGAGAAGTATGAATTTGCGTCAGCTGCCGCGGATATAAAAGGATGAGAGCACGCACGCAGTCAGCACACAAGGGAAAGATTGGCTGCCACATACATCTTGCAGGAACACCATGGTTCATCAGTCAGGCAAGAAGAGAAGTCTTGTGCCTACTCGTTTCAAGCCTTGGCAAGGTGAAGAAGGGCAGAACGAGCATCCACCCCTGGCACTGACTCTGAAGCTGCTGCTGCTGGCTGCTGTGGTGGACCAGCCACAAGGCCCTCAAGCCCTCAAAGCCCTGCTGCTGAAGGCCCTGCTGCTCAAGCCCCTGAAGGCCCTGAACAATCTCCAGAGGCCTGATGCTGAAGGCCCTGCTGAAGCCCTGCCAGAGGGAGGAAGAGGCAAGGGAAGGGAAGGAGAAAGGAAAAGTTCACCGTTTCCGAGGAGCATGAGGATGAGGTGCTGGAATGGCTGAGGGAGAACGAGTACCTCTGGAGAAAGGGCCGTTGGATATGGGCTGCAATAGCAAAAACATATCAGACCAATCTCTGCAGGTGCCTAAGGGCATAACGAGCTCATTCAACAAGGAGTGCAGCAACTTAGTCAGCATGGTCACACAAGCATCAATAACTGAAATCTGTCGGGCGTGGTTGGGCTTCACTATCGCCCTTCGTTAGACACTACAAAATTGATGTGTTTGCTTCTGCTGAGTGCTTCATTAGCAGAAGAGTTCTGCAATGGTCCACAGAGACCAGGAGGAGATTCAGACCAGACGGAGTCCCTCCCATAGGACAGCGCAAGCTTTGGTATGTCCCACTTCTGGATTGTCTCTGCCTTGTCTCTCCAAAGGTGCCTGCTTTTTTCTTGGTGTCCTGATACAGTCTGTGCCCTTTCTCCAGAGGTACTGTTCTCCCTCAGCCATTCCACGCACGCTCATCCTCATGCTCCTTGGAAACGGTGAACTGTTTCCTTTCTCCCTTCTCCTTCCCTTGCCTTCCTCCCTCTGGCAGGGCTTCAGCAGGGCCTTCAGCATCAGGGCTTCTGGAGATTGTTCAGGCCTTCAGGGGCTTGAGCAGCAGGGCCTTCAAGCAGCAGGCTTTGAGGGGCTTTGAGGGCCTTGTGGCTGGTCCACCACAGCAGCAGCAGACAGCAGCTTCAGAGTCAGTCACAGGGGTGGGGATGCTCGTTCTGCCCTTCTTCACCTTGCCAGGCTTGAACGAGTAAGCACAGACTTCTCTTCTTGCCTGACTGATGAACCATGGTGTTCCCTGCAAGATGTATGTGGCAGCACATCACCAGGACTTCCCACAGCAGAGGCAGAACTTCCAGTCCAGGCCCAGTTCATCGGACACCACAGACGCCAGTCCTCACCCAGCTGCAGACCAGACAGACCCACTACACTCCTCCCAACCCTTCCTCCACCCACAGCCAAGCCCATCAATGATCAATCTTGTCATCAGTATTGGGCCTGACATCTCCAAGTCCTTGATGAAGGGCCTCTCAACCTCACGGGACTGAGTCAGCTCTTGAGAGTTTTCTGGCACACCACCACCTGTTGTACCCTCGGGCCAAGCACCCAAATGGTGCCTCAGACCAGCACTCAAACCACAGCCACCTCCACAGTCCCTGCCCGCTGAACAGCTGAGACCAGGACGATGACTCAGAGTGATGAGAATAGTGTCAGAGACTGAGTTGTTTACTTACTTTAAATTTATCTTTGCTTAAGACACTTTACTTGCTTTTTTAAATACAGTCATAAAGTTTACCTAAGAAAGTTTACTTTGCTTAAGGCACTTAGTTTACTGGTCATTTTTTTTATTAATAAAAGTGCTGGTGAAAACTTTGAAAAAAATGGTTTAGCCTTTGCATCTTGTGGGATAGATAAGGATAGTTGTGGGAAAGATAAACCTCCAGTGCAAACCTTGTGGGACTGTATGGTCACCATCCTAGCGATCCAGAATGATTTTTTCCCCTTTTTATAGAAAATATCGGTTGTCCACTATGGGGGCTTTACATTACTCTAGACATACTGCACATCCTAAATTATACGAGATACATCAGATACAAACATTTTGTCCGTTTTGAATACTTTATATATGAGATGCATACACTACATCCTTTCTGTTTCCGTGCTGCTAACGCTGTGTAGACGTTCGTGTACTTTGTTTCCTCCCTCTTTCCATTTTTAGCTGCAGCAGATGTGAGTTGAAGGGGATGGCCAGGAGCGAGAGGAACAGCGACGTTTAATGGATGATGACGGACATAGAATTGTTTGTTGCCCGTATAATGTCCGCGGATTACATCGTACGCGGCGGAAAGTTCATCCGTTCACAAAGTTTTGTGGGCTCAAAACTTCTGCATGGATGAAATTACAGTGGACGGCCATGCTCCGACGGATAGAGCGTATGAAACACATATGCAGTGAGTACACACAACAGATGCATAGCGTTTTCCAACAGATTGGCAAGCTTTTTTAACATTTTACATCCTCTTTCATCTCGTAAGTGCAGTGGGACCGGGCCTTAAGTGCCTTTAAATTGCGTTAGGATATTTTTGATGCTTTCCGCTTTATTTGTTGATGGAATATTGGCATGATAAGAGGTTAGGAGAAAATAGGCCCATAACAGAGAGAGACTCTTGTGAGTTGATTTGAGGAGAGGGGGATGAAAAGTAAATTGAGAATGTTCTGCTTTTATGGATATTTTATGTGGGTGAATTACTTCTGTAGGCTGCACAATTCGTTTTGGTCATCTAGCAGGAAAAAAAGAACATAATCCATGTAGTTCTTCTTTTTTAAAGCTTGCCAGCCCTCATAGTGGTTGAAATTTTTGACTAAAGTATTTTTGAAAAATAAGTGGAAATATATTTTGCTTGTTATTAGACAGATATAGACACAGATGATCCTTGACTTCTGACCACAACTGAGCCTAAAATATGCCATTGATAAGCAAGACAGTTAAGTAACATGTTTGTTAAGGCCTGTCACATTGGCCGACGGATGCAAAACGTTTGTAAAAAGGACACAGGCGGATGAGAAATGTTCCATCCGTTGTTATCTGCTCTCAAAGTGCCCCAAATTTGCATAAGCAAAGCGGACAACAACAGAAACGGACGGACGGGGGGCAGGATGTAGAGGGATGGAAAAGCGGATGCTCCACGGAAGCCTAGCAGATGGGAGTGGAATGGAGCAGATGCACATCCGCAGGGCTTCGGGGAGCACAGCGAACGGACGCACAGCGGAAAGTGATGCGCGAGCGATGCCGAGCGATTGAAGCGGATCAGAGCGGAAGCCTAGCGGATGCAGAGCGTTCACTGCCTGCGGGGAGGATGCATTGCGTCAGCCCCACGGATATAAAGGGAGGCAGCTCGCAAGCAGGTCACCAATTCAGAGGAAAGACCTGTTGCCAGACACAGCTCCAGCCAGCAAGCCACCCACACAACCCTATGGGAAGAAAGAAAGCCTCAGCCATCTGCTGCCAGCCCTGGCAAGAGGGACAGGGGCCACCATCCACCCCCTGGCCCTGATGCTTCTGCTGTCGGGGCCTGACTCTTCTGGTGCTGGAGCTTCTGCTGACACTGCTCCTGGTGCTGGTGCTTCTGCTGGTGCTTACTCTGCTGGCGCTGCTCCTGTCCTGCTGGTGCTCATGGTCTGCTGGGCTGCGGTGCTTACTCTCTGTCTGCTGATCCTGGTCTGCTGGCGCTGCTCGGTCGCTTACTCTGCTGGTGCTGCTGGTCCTGCTTTTGCTGCTACTGTTGTTAGTTGCTGCTGCTGCTGATGGTGGTGGTGTGTGGAGGAGCAGCCCCTACAACTCGAGGCCCCTATAATGAGTGGCCATATGGCCTGCCAGAGGGAGGAAGAGGAGACGCGTGAACGGGAGAGGAGCAATACTCAATCGAAGAGGAACATGAGGATGAGGTTGCTGGAATTGTGAGGGAGAACGAGTATCTATGGCGAAGGACACAGGCTCTATCGAGACACCACAAGGAAGCAGGCTGCTTGGAGAGGAAGGCGGAGAGCCTAGCCTACACTTCGAGGTGCTCCTCTGCTGGTGGAAGCACATGCACACCTGCTACGGGAAGCTGCACCTCAAGAAATCTGGCCAGGCCCGCGGTCAAGCTTGACGGACCGAGAGACTACGTGATGGCCAAGTGCAGCTTCTTGAGGGTGAGATCGCCACCGAGGAGCAGCCCCTCTCAAACCTCTCTCTCAGGCAGCTGCTGAGAGCCAGTCTCCTTTGCAAAGAGTCAGCTCCTGTGTCCAGGCAGATATCGTGGAGCGTGCCACGACGGAGACCCCCCCAACAGCTGTATACCCATGGCGGAGCGCATGGAGGACCCCTGACGCAATGGAGCAAGGAGAGGGCACTTCCACCACAGCCAACCCGCATCCACCCCCAGCTCACACCCCTCCACAGAAAGGCAGAGAGGCAGACAGGAGGGGCAGAGCCACACTGTCCTGCTGGAGATCAGGACACCATCAGAAGCAGCGTAGATCTCCTTCTCAGCTGGTAACAACACCGACGTCCGCTTCTCCACCCGCACAGCCCTTCCTCACCTACTACGTAACCAGAACCGCTCAATGACATGTCGGAACCGCAGTACCAGGTGTACAAGGGGCTTCAAACATCATGGGGCTGAGCCAGCTTCTCTGAGAGCTTCCCTCCACACATCATCCCCTTTTTCCTCTCGGGGCCGAAGGCACCCCAATGACGCTCAGACCAGCACTCAGCAGCAAGCCACCTCCACAGCACCTGGACCCTTCACCCTGAGACTGGGACGCTCCGAGTGACCAAGAAGATGTGCAGAGACTGGGTGGCTACCTGTTACTTTATTTTTGCTTTGGACACTTGACTTGGTCATTTTTCTTTACAGCTTGTATTAATAAAGATTATCTTGCTTCACACACTTGCTTTCATTTATTTAGTCAATAAAGTCTTGGTGGAAACTTTAGAATATGGTTTAAGCTTTGAATGCTTGTGGGATGGGTAAGGATAGCAGTGGGATGGGCAGGGACACCTTTTGCGATGGGTTAAGATAGCTGTGAGATGGGCAGGGATACCTTTGGGGATGGGTAATAATGTGGGATGGGCAGGGATACCTTTGGGATGGGTAATAGCTGTGGGATGGCAGGGATACTTTGGATAGTAAGGATAGCTGTGGGATAGATAAACCTCCAGTGCCAAGCATAGTGGGATAGTATTGGTCCACTCATCCCCAAAGGTGCCACAATCTTTGGCCCTTTATTATCAATAACAGTGTAACATGATCCACACATTTCAACGGGATAGAAACACACTCTTTGTTATGCCATGTTCATTGTAGGCCCACCCAACTATCATGGCACACATCCTCTTCAGTGTCTTGCGACAGGCTCAGGATAGCATTCCGTATAGGCATCTACCATCCTGTCTTGCCACTTCCACTGCTTCCAGCTGAGAGTTGCAACCACGTGTTTCAGTGTTGCGGCTGCTTCTTCCCTTCACTAAGCTCTGTTGGGGCCTTGCAACCTCCAGAGTGTCTATCAGGTTTCGCCCTTCGCTCCTTGCTCCAGCTCCATGTCCCCATTGGCCTTGGTTGTGAGGTCCACGAGCCTGTTCTGCAAACTGTGGTACGGTTGTAGGTGCGCATGAATTGTGCATGGGGATGTGCAGCAGAACTTCACATGTGTCCATCAGCGTCTCTGGGCGATAGCGCATGGTTGGTATGAGCAAGTCTATACCTGTTGCCAGGTATGCCAAAGCTTTCTTCTCCACCACCCACTCTTGTGCTCTGGACTAAGCCTGTAGGAATCCTCTCTTCACGGTGAGGTGCTGTGTAAGTGTAGAGGTAGGAAGTGGAGTGTTAGGTTTATGGTTCTGAGGGAGAAGCAAATCATCCCCACATGTAAGTAAGGGCAGCATCTTTGTGTGTCGTTGGCCAGGGGGTCCTGGATCTGGGAAGCCCAGGATGAGGTTGCCTTCCAGCCCTCCTTGAGTGACTGGTGATACCCTGTGCATCTGAACTAACCCCATTGCACTGAAGCATCAATGTAACATAACTTGTATCACAAGCATGACCATGCAAAGAGGATAGATGCTGAAGAAGCCCTTGTATTGTTGAAATAAGTGGACCCTGAACTTGCTCGGAGCTTTGCAGCCACCGTCTTGCATCAGTCATGGCTCTTAACGGTGTTGGCGGGAATTCCACCCATTCGGATACGCACTGGCTCTGCACTTCTTCCAGCCTTCTTCAGTGGAGGGCACTGGAGGAACTCCTCCTTTAATTCTTCGATGATGCGGCCACACTTTCTCTACCACAATCTGATATGTTTGTGTGGCACCCTCAGTTGCGTACTGCATGCCTCCTGCTACCGTTTGGTCCCTGAGGCCAGGTGGCGCGAGTCAGTCCACCTTTGAAGCCAGGTTTCCAGGCTGAGGCCGGGAATGTTGGTGGTCTGCTTGTCAACCTCGGTTCCAGGCCGCTGCCAGCAACCTCATCAAACATGGCTGGAGCATCCTGCATGGAGAGTGTCTGGAAGTGCACAGGTCTTCGTTTCTCACTGCACGCATCACTTGTTCACAATCCGTACTGTGCTCTTCTCCGATCCATCTTCGGACCCAGACAGATTCTTGGCCCCTACGGTTTTCTTCCCGCGTAGACAGGTGAAAGCTTAGATGCGCTTGGCACTGTTGCAGGACGAATGATGCTACCAAAAGGAGTGTGGTACGATCTGATGAGATGACGATCGCGTTGGAAGAGCAAGGAGCCAGATGAAGGCTGAAAAAGGTCTGCACAGCAGGCCTACTTGACGAAAGTAGAATCCGGGTGAAAAGGTTTCCTCCCCTTTTTTAAAGGAAATGATAGGTTTTCCTACTCGTGTCCTTTGCATCCTCTAGCATCCTGCAAACATCCTTAATATTCCGAGATATGTTCCTCTTGCTAATGTTTTTTCCGTTTTTTAATGCTTTTATGCGAGCTGGCATCCACTTCAATCCTTTCTGTTTCCGTGCTACTAATGCTATCTGTTCCATTCCGCGTCCGTTTCGCTCTTCCTCCGTTGGGTCACTTTTCCGCTGACGGATGCGAGTTGTGCAGTATTGCGCACGGATCTAGCAGACATAGGCGGACCCATAACGGATAACGCCCGGATTGTAGAACGGATGTTCCCCCGTATGCGTTGCGGATGCAAGAACGGACGCGTTTATACATTTTTCCGCTCGAAAAAGTTTTGAGCGGCTAAAACTTTTGAGGCAGATTGAATCTACAGTCGACAGTGCTGGACGGTTAGAGATGAAAACGATGAGGCAGTGAGTAAGAATGGAAACCATCGGCATATAATACCACACGATGGCAAGTTTTTCTCTCTTCCTTACATACTTTTCCATCCGTTCTGCGGCGTGTGTAACGCATGGGCTATACATGATCTGGCTTCCCATTTGAACTGTGCTTGTCAGAAAATCGCAAAAGGTGATCCCAGAATTCACTGGACATTTGCAACAATGCATCCCAATATACTGCTAGTGTGTGAATTTTGATCCAATGACCGCATGGGAACTCAATGGGTTCCATTCACTTTTTCAGTGCTATTGTCACTTTGGAACACTACACTAAACAATGGTTGTAATAAAAAACTCCTCTACTTTTGAAATATATATATATATTTATGTTTTAGTTTAAAGTTTTCCACGCGTACTTACATGTATTGTATTCAGCTTCCTTCGTGTATTATCCGCACATCAATTGTAGGCTACTAAAGGCTACAACTTGAAACAGCGAACTACAATGACGTGGATAATACGCCCGAAGAAAGCCTGAACACATATAATTGGAGCGAGACACTTCATCTCCAGAACAAAATGCTTAGCTACGAACAACACTTAAAAACAACCTACACACTCTCACTAATGTACTTGCAGCCAATTAAAAGAGATTACTCACTACCAAAAAAAATCCCCACCTAACCAAAAGACCAACAAACCTGCCAGAGAACAAGAGAAGCAAACCCTCCTCCCATATATAAAGGCATACAAACAAAATCAGCGAAATTTCGAAAAACTATCCAGAAGTCTAAAAGAAGAACAAACATTAATAATCACCATTCTGAGCAAACAGAATAAATCACACATCAGAGAACCAAAACATCGAGGTTAGAAAACCAAGGAGTATACGAAATTCCTTGCACTGCAATGCCCCACCGAACATACAGGATAGAGCAAAAACCTAACAGAAAGATTAGTGCACGCACGTGAAGAGACACAGGAAACTCAAATCAAAAAAGAAGAACTACCTCCTTACCCGTGGGTCCAGACAGCCTCAAACACCACAGAGAAGTGAAAGTTGATTTTAAAAGATAACGCAGGACTTATCGCCAAGAGGCACCGAATCACTCCGAACAGGACAGACAATAGAGAAGCCATAGAATAGAAAAACACTCAGCACAGCATTGAAGAAACCGAAGATAATATCTTCCCGCCTAACCAACGCAGTTGAAGACCTGGCCTGCAAATAAGACGAGCTGGCCATAACATGAAGTAATAGACACAGTCCCACGATGCGAGAAGTGCCACACAAAGATTTACAACACACACTTCCCACGTAGAAA
>BHFT01042913.1:0-30398 GCA_004320025.1 Laticauda laticaudata
GCCAAATGTTCCTGTTACTGACTAAGTGTGAATAAAGCCTTTTGTTGTTGGAACCCGGTCTACCTTGTGTGTTTTCCAAACAAAACAGGGACCACTGCACTAGACCAAAAATGTGTTAGTCTTACTTGTGCTTGCCAACAGTCCAGTCCTATTTGGCCTTGGTACACAGGTCAGCAAGTGATGCTATCCATACAGTTTTAATTGGGGGCAAGTTCAGGAAATTAACAGGTGGATCCTTCCTGATTTTCAGAATAAAAACAAACAAACAAACCATACCAGATGCTATATTTAACATGTGGTAGAGCACAGTTGGACAAGCATAGGGGAATAACTGTGATGGAGAGTTTAGCTTTCAAATTGCCCAATCGGCTCAACTTATTTAATTGGCACTGCTTTCCTTCCCCAACTGGGGGAACAATAACAAAAGCTTGTACTGTTCTACCTGGAGAGTGTGCCAGCTGGCAAAGCCCAACTCTCCTTTTCAGTTTAAACTGAATCTAGTCATGAGAGCTTTCAAAGGACACTAAACCTCTGTGTGTGTGTGTGTGTGTGTCTGTGTCTGTGTGTAGACTGTAGATTATTGGTCTACAATTACTCTGCTTTTTAAAAAATATTTTTAAAAAAATATTATGAAGTCCTTTATTTAATTCTCTTAAGTATGAGCTTCTAGATTGTGATTCCGAACAAGTAGGATTTTATGAGGCAGTTGCATATAATAGATTTTGTGTTGTATTCTAGATGTTGTGAGCAGAACCGAAGCCATGTTGGATGGCCCATTGAATTGAATAAGGAAGTGTGTCTCAAAACTCAGTAGTTCTGCTAAATAAGAAAGTGTTCCAGTTTGTGCACAAGAGAAAAAAACAAGATAAGGCTAGAACAATGGGGAACTGTAATAAAGTGCTGCGATGTCAGAAACCGTGTAACTGCTTTTGCTAGATAGGGAGCTAGTATGAACCTTCGAAATATATGTAGCAATTTGAAAACAGAAAGAATGTGAGCCAAGGCCTCGTAAGAGGGGATAAAAATGCTGCCTGAATTTTGCTCTGTGTTCCTTCAATGCCTGAGGGGACCCGTCTCTGCAGACACGTGAATAAAACCTTGTTTTCCTTGGATCAACGAATCTTTTGGTGGTTTTTTTATCTGCTTCCACCTCACAATGTTTATTGAAAAATTGGCCTCTAGTATAAAGTAGTGCTTATATGCCCATTCAATTATTTTATAGGCAGATTTGTGAGCAACATTTGGGGTTAATATCTGCTTCTTTACAATAGATATTTAGGCATGAATCTGTTTAAGCATTTGCCTCACAAAAGAATAAAAACATGATAAATCTGATTTATTAAGGTAAGACTGAAGTAATTAGTGAAGGATACCAGGATGATAAGAGGTGCTGAATATGAACAGACAATTATTTGTATAAACAAGAATGGATCTTGGGGGGTGGGGAAATAAGCATTTAAGAAAAAATAGAGTGAAACAGTTTATACAGAACTGATGACGTGCTGGAAGAAACAAATCAAAATCTGTACCAGAATGATCGTGATATCAAAAAGTGGGATTGAAACGAATGCTCACTATGTTAGTGCCAAAGATTTTTTAAAAAGGAGAAAATGGAAGCCTTTTTGAGATTTTGAGAATCATAAATCATAAATCATTTTGAGAATCATAAAATTGCAACATATAAGATCCAGCTGTTCAAGTATAACATAGGTATTCAGCACTGTATTTAAAGATTAGGAATTAAAACTAATACTTAAAATTAGATTTAAATTAGATTTAAGACATTAAAAAACCATAAAATTTATTACCAGTGAATTCTGAAACTATTGTCTATCCCGCAGTAAACTAACAACGTAAAAATAAATTGTATAGTAAAAGCCTCAAATATTAATAAGTTACAACCAAATTTATGCAAGACTAACTGATGAAGCATGTAGTAATTTATTCACATAAACCAGAAGTCAAGTCATTTGTGTATCTTCAGCTGTTTGGAAAATTTCAATTTATTATTCAGAAGAAATTAACATCCATGATTCTGAGATGGGCCTGCAGCATGGAAAACAGAAGAAAGAAAACCGAAACAAAGAGTCTTCTTTGTCTATCATTATAGAAAGAACGGTGTAAGAGGAGTCCCAGGGGTGTTTTTTTCAAGAGGCAACTGGACTTTCTGGTTTTTCTTTGAAGACGTTTGGCTTCTCATCCAAGAAGCTTCTTCAGCTCTTCAGAAGAGAAGCGAAACATCTTCAAAGAAAAACCAGAAAGTCCAGTTGCTTCTTGAAAAAAACACTTTTAGGGCAACCGTGACCTGGATGACTAAGAATCTCCATAGGTGTAAGAACAGAGATTCAACCGAACCATCACTGTAAAGCAGAGGTCTCCAAACTTGGCAACTTAAGATTTGTGGACTTCAACTCCCAGAATTCCTCAGCTAGCTGAGCTGGCTGAGGACTTCTGGGAGTTGAAGTCCACAAGTCTTTAAAGTTGTCAGGTTTAGGGACCCCTGCTGCAAAGGCAGATTCAATTCCCCATGAGAGATATTCGCGGGGTCCTGGCTGGGGCTGTGAATTTGCTCCCGCGTGACCCTTCCCTTGCAGCTGGCCGCAAATGACTCGCACTCTACACATTGGGTGGGTGAGGCGGCGGAAACCGCCATGAATTGTTGGGAAGCGGAAACGTGATCAACGCTGGGCGGTGTCTTTTCCAGAAGGCCTGGGATTGGTCAAGCCCCTGGCGCAGCTTGTTGAGATCATCAAAAGGGAGCGGTTGGCGTCGCTTTTGAGAAAGAGTGGCGGCCACGTGGGAAAGGGGGCAAGTTTCGGGTAGGTGGGAACCGTGGCCGTTTTGGGGAGGGGGGAGCGGGGGAGGTCTGTCCGGGAGCAGGAGCTGCTTCTGCATTGCGATCTCCCGAAGTCTCCTTGGCGTCTTCGTAGATCAACGTAGAAGTGCGTGTGTGTTTGTGTGTGTGTTTGTGATATATACCACCGCGCACGCGTGAGATTCCTGTACGTGTGTCTCTTTGTTGAGAATGTAACATCACTTTTGGGAGGGTAAATTATTGAACGGAACAAAAAATCTTTTAAACAACATTGTGTTTTTGCCTATTGGCTTCCAGAGTGGGAGTTCTCCACGAGTGACTCAGAGTGACTTTTATTGAGTCCCAAACTTGATTTGAGCCAGGGCTGCGTATTTATTGAGCTTCATTGGCATTTTGAAAAAAAAATGGTTAGGGAAGGTAGCGCAAAATAAGGCCCCGAGGTTCAGGAAATACGTGTTCTATTTGGCATTATCTCTGCTGCTCGCTTCACACATTTTCCATTGATTGGAAGCAGGGGTCTCCAACCTTGGCAACTTCAAGTCTGGAGGACTTCAATTCCTAGAATCCCCCAACCAGCAAAGCTGGCTGGAGAATTCTGGGAGTTGAAGTTCTCCGGACTTAAAGTTGCCAAGGTTGGAGACCCCCCTGGGTTAGAGCAGGGCTCTCCAATCTTGGCAACTTAAAGGCTTGTGGACTTCAACTCCCAGAGTTGCCTTGTTTTGCTTTGCCAAGGTTGGAGATCCCTGGGTTAGAGTACAAAATAACGTTGGAAGGGTCCTTGGTGGTCTTCTAGTCCAGCTCCTTGTCCCAGCAGGAGATCCTATACCTTTCCGGACAAATGGCTGTCCAATCTCGTCTTTAAAACCTCCAATGTTGAAGAACCCACAACTTTTGAAGTCAAGGCATTTCACCCAGAGGTGGTATTCAGCAGGTTCTGACCAGTTCTGGAGAACTGGTAATGGAAATTTTGAGTAGTTTGGACAACCAACACATGCCACCACTGACTGGAGATTTTACAGTATCCGTCCTCTGCCATGCCCACAGAACCTGTAGTAAAAATTTTTGAATCCCACCACTGGTTCCACTTATTAATTGTTCTCGCTGTCAGGAACTTTCTCTTAAGTCTAGGTTGGATCTCTCTTTGATAAGTTTACATCCATTAATTCTTGTTTTGCCCTCAGGTCTTATGGAGAATAGGTTGTCCTTTGTGACAGCCTTAAAATGGAAGATTTCCATCATGTCACCTACTTGTCCATCTCTTCACTAGTCATGCCTAGTTCCTTGCAACCATTCATCATATGTTTCAGCCCCTAGCCTCCTAATCATCTTTGTTTTACTTCTCTGCACTCTTTCCAGAGTCTCAACATCTTTTTTGTATCTGTAGTGACCAGAACTGCAGTATTCCAACACACCAGAAGAAACAAGTCTCACTGCAGACATTTGAAGTAGTATTTCAGGGGACCAAAAGAGCTGGGTGGACATCTTTTATATTAGTTCTTGCTGATTTGTAAAATGAAGATAATTTAAAAATGGACAAATATGATGCCAACAGTATTGTATCTTGTGTTTTTTATTTGCATATTGAAACTATTACAAAACCCCATTTGGTAACTTTTAGATGTACAACTGTATGATTCATTAGAAAGAAGATATTTTGAAAGCGTTTATAAGGTTACTAGAAGTGGAATAGGTATACTATTTTTTCTTCCAACATAGAATTAATTCCCTCCAGATTTTGAAAACAAAATCAAAACATTTATTATGATCATCGATCAGAAATAGAAGCAAGATATGATATCTTACTTTTACACATTAAGTATCTTTTAGTTTAACGTGACAATGAAGTTATGTTCTACTGGTGAAGTCTGGCAAAAGGAAAAGTTAAATTTGATTTTGACTACAGGTAAAATTTTACTTTTAACCCTGTGAAGTTAGCAGGCCTGACAAAAGTGCTATTTAACGTGCTAATTCATTGAAAATACATTGGTGTTACCTGATGTCTTATTGTATTCTATCCTAAAATGGTCAGCACATGGAGGATTGAAAGGGGCATAAAAAGTGCATATTTTCTATGATTGCCATAAACCTGAAGTATTACTTACAGCTAAACTATTTCTTGCTTTGAAATGACCATATGATCTACCAGCTGCCTGAGGGGTATTATGAAGTTGATAATACCAGTTAATATGTATAACTGGAAGTTCAGTTGATGTTTTAGACTTGTGCATGTTGAACAGAAAGAAGATATGTCATTTCGAGGGAGAGGTGGAAATAATCGTGGTGGATTCAGCCGTGGTGGTGGTGGCGGTTTCAACAGAGGAGGAAGAGGTGGTGGAAGAGGTGGATTTGGACGTGGAGGAGGACGTGGTGGCTTTAATAGAGGCGGTTATGACCAAGGACCTCCAGAAAGTGTAGTTAGTAAGTATATTGAATACTAGGGAAAATGCAAGAAGCAAGAGAAGCTAGCTAACTTAATTTCTTAATTATTCTTCTTTGCAGTTCTTGGACAGTTTATGCATCCTTGTGAAGATGATATTGTTTGTAAATGTGTCACTGATGAAAACAAAGTGCCTTATTTCAATGCACCAGTTTATTTAGAAAATAAAGAACAGATTGGGAAAGTGGATGAAATATTTGGGCAACTTAGAGACTTTGTATCCTTTGTGTACTTTTGAATGCATCTAAATTCAAAGTAAACTAAATAATTAATTTGTTTATTTATATACAAGAAAAGATAAAGGTTCTAAAAGTTACATTCAGTTTCAGCTGTCAGTACTATTGTTTTCTGTCTTTTAAGAGAAGATTAGCTGTTTTACATTTGGACATTTTGGTTTGACCAAACTTCTAGATTAGTTAAAAAAAATAAAATCTTCAAATTGATCTCAATTCCCGAAGATTTTGTGGATATAGTTATTTATATTTCTGGATAACAATGAAATTAGAATTCCTAGTTACCTCCTATCCAACCTGTGATTTGGACTGATCTCACCTGATTGAGATCAGCCAAGGTGTTGGATGGGACCTTTGCATTAACTAAGGGAATATATGTTGGGTTTTCCACTTTGTATTTAATATTGACATATCTTTTCAGTTGGTATGTAAGTTGGTGTTACTATTTTGTTAGCTATTTAGATTCTAGAGTTTATTTTTTCTATCTATATCTTGAAAATTTGATATAACAAACTAATGTTTTCTTAAGAATCTACCTATTTAGCAGTGTAAACAAATCCTTTAGTCTTATATTAAGTTTTATTACTAGTTTTGTGTGTGTGTGTGTGAGTGAGTGAGTGAGTGAACGAGTGAGAGTGTGTCTTTTGTTTTATTTTGGGACTGGTTAATAAATTCTTTTTGAATGCATTCTTGGAAGTCTGTCCTGCACTTGGAATCTAATGCAAAATCTTAGCCTCATCTGGTCATTTTATATTATAAGAAATTACTTAATGAACTTCTTTAAGAAAGTTAGGCTCTCTCTCCCTTGCTTTAAGGCTCTCCTTATGTTTCTTTGAGGGACTTAAGAAATGGAGGATTTCTCCCTAAGCTTGTGCTTTTGTGCTTTCATTTTAATACAGAGACATAGGGGGGTGCTGTAATTCCAGCCCATTTTTATTTCCCTGTGTTATTGAACTCTTGATAGTTGGTAGGTTTTAAAATGTGCATCTTCAATATACCTAGAAAGCATCAGATAGGCTGTTAGTTTGTTGCTCCTGTGTTTCATAACATTTGCTTTAATGATTACTCCATGGAGGTGACTTGTCATCAATAGATTAAGAAAGTCTTTTGTAAATTTCTACCTATTGGATCATCATAAAATTTGAGGATTTACTATTGAAATTGATAAAAAGACATGCGAGTTTTCCTTAAGCCACTTTGAAAGTACTTTTCAGTTAAACTGTCAGAAAACATGAAAGCTTCATCCTTCAAAAAATTACAAAAGGTAAGTCCTGCTTATGTTCCGTTTATGTGATATGTAATCTTATTCATAAATATCTGTCTAAATTCTAAAAATGTGCATGAAATTTACATCCTACTTGCTAGTATTATCATATTGATGTATTATTCTTGTGGTGTTCCTTTGTCATCGTGTACTTTATTGTTCTGTTATTTTTGTTGATACTCCTTTCATTTTTCTTCTTTTTTAATTATTGTAAGCCACCTAGAATAGCCCCATAGTGAGATAGGCGGCAAATAAATTTAACAAATAATAATTTAAAAATAGTAATGGTTTGTTAACTGCTGGTTCGCTGAACATCTATGGCATTGAACTAGGCACCAGATTAGAACTAAGAGACTATGAGTTGTAGTCCCATTTTAGGCACAAAGGAACTGGGTAATCTTGGGCCAGTCATTCTCTCAGCCCTAGGAAGGAGGCAATGGCAAACCACTTCCAAAATCTTGCCAAGAAAACTGCAGTGACTAGGCAGGCTCAAGGAATCAACACTGATTCAAAGGCACACACAGACACAGACACATCCAGAGACACACAGGGAAAAAATGTTCTGACCTGTCCTTTGCAGAAGCAAGAAACAGACTCTCCACAAAGAAAAAAAAACCTCTTTATTTACACATTGGAAATTAACTGCATTCACTGACAGAAAATCCTTGGCAAGAGTCCTGCAAGAAGTTAACTGAAGCAATACTCCTTATCAGCTCATTATGATAAATGCAAAGTTGTGAGCTCCTAGCCATGAGGCTGGTCTCACGAAACAAGGAGCAAACTTTCCAGAAATGTGAATGGTTGTCTGCGACAACCAAACAACTCCCCATTCCTCCTATTTATTCCCACACAGGGAGGAGCCAGTTAGCGTCTATGTTTGTTTTCTTTCCTGAACCAGTTCATTGTCCTCCGTTGTTCACCTTTCCTATCTGCTCTGCACATACATGCATCTGGAACAGGCCCCAGCTGTTCCTCCTCCTCACTTATCTCTGAGTCCAAAGACAGCTACCTCTCTGGCTGGGGAATGCCTGATGGCCCCAGCTCTATCTCTGTGTCCGACACTGAGCATTCATCAGAGCCATCCCCAACCTCATCATTCGAGTCTGCTGCCAGTTGTGGCAACTGGTGGGCCACAACAATTAATGACTATTATGACTGCTATACAGTGATATTCTCTCATGCTCAGTT
Source organism: Laticauda laticaudata (assembly GCA_004320025.1). NCBI lineage: Eukaryota > Metazoa > Chordata > Lepidosauria > Squamata > Elapidae > Laticauda > Laticauda laticaudata. The sequence continues at coordinate 7,938 of BHFT01042913.1, forward strand.
GTGCATTTTGCTGCTTGCTCTGCTTAGTCTTTCTTGGATTCCCTGGGGCCTAAATCTGAGGGTTAGCTCTGCAGTACTTCTGATCAGTAATCTCATTTTTTTATTTTCATGAGGGTAATAATTGCAGCTTCTTGTTTTGCAGTAATATTTTTAAAATAAAGTCCCCTTCTAAAAGGGAAGAGAAAACTTATGAATTTTGCAAAAGGTGGGATGTCAAAAATGATGTCTCCCACTTGCCTCCCAGTGATGGATCTGTATACACACCCCCATCCCAAAAAAGCAAAACCAAAGGATTGCATCTTGTTTATTGTATGGTGTGATTTAATTTGTCTTCAATTAAGCCTACTTGATGTGCAGTCCAGCACTCTTGAAAAAAGTATGGGTTGATTTACTTGTAGCTAATTTATTACATTTATCTCAGTTGAAGTCATTATTACAGGTAGTCCTTAACTTACAAGTTCATTTAGTGACCATTGAAAGTTACAACGGCACTGAAAAAAGTGACATAACCATTTTTTACGCTTACGACCATTGTAGCATCCCCATGTCACATGATCAGAATCCAGATGCTTTGCAAGTGGTTCATGTTCATGACAGGTGTAGCGTCCCAGGATCTTGTGATCACTTTTTGGGATCTTCAGACAAGCAAGATCAATGATGATGGAGTTCAAAGACCAGTCATTCTGCAGGGTGCCAAGATGTTTGACTGCCTACTGGGCGTTTATTCCTTTTATATGGTTTATCACAAATAGCAAAAAGCAACATAGGTACAGCATTAGGATTGGTGAAAACCCCCACCAATCCTTAAGAATAATGGTGATGTTAATAAATGAGATCATTGTACAAGTCCGGGACTTACCAGCGTGGGACAGGGAGTGAGATCATGCAAAGAGGCCCATCTGTATTAGGCATAGCAGTATGCTGCGTGCGCCCTCTACAGGTTCTCTATTGTTACTACACAATGAGGAAACCAATTTTACTTAACAGCCATGTTACTAACTTAACAAATTCACTTAACATCTGAGGCAAGAAAAGTTGTAAAATTAGGCAAACTCCCTTAAATGTTTCACTTAGCAACATACATTTTGTGGCCGTAACTTGAGGGCTACCTGTATTTTTAATTGGTTCAACAAAACAGCAACATTTAAGCCAAAAGCATAGCAAAGTCTTAACGCTGATCTTCTTCAGTTTTATATAGACCCAGCAAAATTGCTCCCTCTGCAGAGGTTTTTGCCAAGGCCTCCTGGTGAGAAAGGAGCCCCAAGAGGAGGGCGAGGAGGAAGAGGAGGGCGAGGTGGACGAGGCGGAGGTAGGTAGATTTCTTTCTTACTGAGCAAACAAGTATATGCAATAATGGAAAATGTGTTTTTAGAAGATTGCAAACAATACAGTCCTGTAAGCAGCTCATTGGATTTGGGGCAAAACTTGAAAGGTGAAGGAAAGCAGAATAATTTAGAAGGAGATTGTAACTTATCCAGGGCTGAACAGATGAGCCTGAATTTACTGCATCCTGAATCTCATTCTCCATAAAATTAGCATCTTTACATGTTTGAAATAAATAGTGGTAATGCAGCAGCCATAGCAAAAAGGAATAAACCCCTTGTATTGGTTGTATAAAATGCCATAGTGGGAAGAGAAATGCTGATTTCAGTTTTCTTCACATAAGACAAATCCCTGGTTAAGTTGTCTGTTAACCCCAAGTCATCATCCTAGTCACATTATTTGGATAGCGGCAGGATAGCAAATGAAAAGGAGTGCCTTCTTTGCACTGCTAAGCTTGCCCATCCAAGGTACACCTTAGTTCTTTTATAAAGTAAAAAAAGGCAGTTGCATGCTTTAAAGACTGGTGCTATCTCTGACAATGAGCTCCATTATCTTTCAGCAAAGGTCTTATTACAATTTCTTATGAATGGTTTTTGTATACTTTATGGATCTGTTTCATTTAGGCCAGGGGTGTCAAACTGGATTTCTTCAAGGGCCGGATCAGCATTGTAGTTTTCCTTGGACTGAGGAGATGGGGCGGATGCCCCCTACAGCAACCTGCTGGCCAAAATGGGGCATGGGGGGGCTCATACAGGGCCCCTGCCCCTGTTTTGGCTACCAGAGGCACAGCGGACCGGTCCTTTGCTATTTCCGGCCTGGCCCCACAGGCCAGATTTAAGCACCTCATGGGTCGGATGCGACCCGTGGACCTTGAGTTTCACACCCCTGATTTAGGCTTCTGTTTTCTCTGCTATTCTCACTCACCTGACACTGGAAAAATCTCATTTGACCCCTTCTATTTTTATTTGTTTGTAGGTGGTAGAGGTTTTGGAGGTGGCAGAGGATTTGGAGGTGGCAGAGGTTTTGGAGGTGGCAGAGGTGGTGGAGGCTTCAGAGGAGGACGAGGTAGAGGTGGTGGCCGAGGATTTAGGGGTAAGTATATTCATAACTTCATAATATTCATTTTTGGAATAATTATCTAGCTGTTTGTTGTGGGCATATTCTGTATTATCTGTGTGATGTTTAGATGTTCTCAGGTAATTAGCGGCCTTCAGACTTTAGAAGAAAATGTAGTAATTCTTGCAAAGTAATCAGAGGTTCCTTATCAGACATAAAATATTAGTTTCCTAATGGGAAATGTGAACTCCACGCTACCAATGGCAAAATATGAGAACATGTTACATGCATATTTAAGTTATATGAACAGTCCTAATGCTTAAAGAACCTGCTTGGTTACCTGGGAATGAATATGTGTCTTAATACACTCCAATATACTACAAAACAATGTTATGATAAATAAAGGACATTAAGACAGTATAGAAATGGCTTTGGATTGTAGAAGTTTTGAAAAGCCAGGATCAAAAATTACCAGAGTTTTGGCACAGATCCAGCACTTCAAGAAGACCCAGCGATGCTGGACTTCTGCTCAGAGCTGGCAATATCTCCCTTATCCAGTTTTTAATAGTGATGCGCAGTTAGGAAATTACTCATTTTTATATACTTTCATTTAATAAGCTTGGTGTGGTGGGGTAGGGGACATTCAGTGAGGGGACTATTGGCTGCCATTTTCCTGGAAAAAAAATCATACTCTGGGAAGGTTACGGCTGAATTTTATTAAAGGAATATTAAAATAATTAGTCAAAGCAGTTCTGAGGTAAAGGACAATGCCACAGCCAAAGTTTACATCTTTTAAAGACTAAATATGGAAGATCTAATTTTTCTTGTTTTCTTTTCATGTTAGGAAGAGGAGGATACTGAGTGGAACTGCTGGAAACACAGAGTTTATGGCTTCATCAGTGACATGTAAAGAGAAGACTTCTTATGAACTTAAATGCTACGAAATGAAAACAATTTTAAGCATACAGTTAGTTGAAGGAGTAAATTGTTACTATGCCGAAAGCTCATAGGTTTCTTTTAATATGCAACAGGTTTAAGAAGAACTACAGATATCTGACTTGCAATCTATGTCATTGTTTGGAGACATTAAGTGGAAGGTTATTCTTAAACTTTTTTAAAGGGGATGTTTTTAATGTCAAGAATTTATCACCTTATATCATCAGTGAAACTAAATAGCTTTAAAAGGTATCTATTTAAAAATGTCAAATAAAAATATTTTGGATTTCTGGTAGTTGTTTTTAAAATAGTAATTTATAGATCCACTCCAAATGTATCAAAACATCTTAACTAGTTCCAATAGAAAAGATACATTTAGCTCAGGGTTGAACTGTGGAGTCCTTGGTGTTCTTTGAGTTACTTGTTTGCTTGCAGATGTTACATTACCTAGCTCAGTAACATTATCAGGGCACTGATGATATTATGTAGTTGGGTAATGCAATGTTGCAAGCAAACAATCAAACTCCAAACAAGGATTCCAAATCTTAATTAAGATTTGAAATATAACATTTTAGCATTTATAGTTGCATCAGCCAATACAGTTTTACAGAATAATGCTCAACGGTCTTAAATTCCATTTGTCTGATGTTGAATGTGAGGTGAAGGTGACCATATCTTGAATTTAGCTCTCTGGTTTAAATGTCAAAATGATGAACAGAAAAAAACACATCAGTATATGTGATGTTTGATAATGTGGAAAAACTTATATTACAGGTTTGAAGACAAACAGAAAAAATATATTCACAACTTGATTGGCTTCCCTTATAAGTTTGTTAATTTAATGAGCAGCTCATAAATTTTGTGCCCTGGTTCGAAGAATAGATGCATTATTGTGTATGTATAATAAGGCTGAACAAATTATTCAGAGGCCCTTTTTTTAACTGATTGAAACATATTTCCAAATTATCCAATTAAAGCAGCTGGGTTTCTGAAAGGCTTAGTTGATACTTTTCTTGTTTCAGGTACATAAGATATTTTTCAGAGAGATTGCAAATATTATCTCTGGTTTCCTGAAGAAAATCTTCCGGACTATTTTTATTTTTCTATTCAAGCCTCTGCTGTGTGAAATATTCCTTGTTCTGTAACATTAGGAAATGTATAGTGTGCTGTCTGTATATATGAGTGGATCGCTATGTGTGCATAAGGTATTCCATGTGCATTTTATACAGATTTTTTTGAATTTTGAAAATAAATTATTTGTTAGAGTTCTGTATCATCATTGTGAATGAAGCAACAGATGTCCTTCCGGGAAAGGAGGAAAAATAATGCATATGCCTTAATTGTCCCTAGTTTGATAGCTTTCAATTGTACAACCCTAACCATATGAATAGTAATTATTGTAGAGGTAATCTAACAAATCAATTTATTGGGGTGGTGATTTAAAGAAAGTTGTACATATTTACTCAATAATAAATTCCCATGGTGTTCAGCAAGGGCTTATTAGAATCTAGCAGAATGCTTTGAAATACAGTCTTACTATCTTTTTTTTCCCAGTAAAAATGTTAACTGATGTTTTTACAATGCATTGGTCAGACTTGCTAAAGCCAAGACCTCTAAGAGCTGCTTAAAATATTTTCTCTTACAATTTCTATGTCCTTCATTAACACAAAAACATATTTTACGCTGACCTCATTGCAAAAGAAGAAAAAAATAGGCATATGAAACAGGACAAAAAGACAAATCGCCCTGTCATGGATTTTATAACAAGAATGTGTCAGGGTCCCATAATAAATAGAACTCCAAGGCAGGTAGATTCGTCAAAGAACTGGTTTATTAGATATATCATATTGGCACAGGCTCATGAAAACCAACACTGAATATTCCCGCAGTTTTCACCTAGTTAAAAATAAAAGTTTTTTCCCCTTCCCCAAACAGTCACATGGTCCAATCATCATGTCATCTGGTTGCCTGTCACCTCTCACCAACCCACCTATGGGAATGTTCTTGGTTCCCAGAAGGAAGTATTGTTTTGGCTACAAACCCCAGCTATCTCTATTCCCCCCTCCTTTTCCCTCAGCTCCGGTGTGGCAACACCGAAGTTCAGAAAATTCTCTCGCTCAGACCAGCTTCAGGGTTGGCAGAATCCTTCTGAACTGAGTTTCTGTAGTAGTTGATATGAGACAGAAGAGTAAGGGGTGAGGAAAAAAGAAAAGGGACTCAAAAATGGGAAGCTGCAAAGAGGAAAATAGTGGTATAGCATAGATTAAGTGGTGTTAGTCCCATCATTGGTTAGTAGAAGATTGCAAGCATTTTTCCAAAAGGCAACTGGACTATCTTGTTTTTTTTCCTTTGGAAATACTTTGCTCCTCTTCCTTTGAAAATATATTGGTCCTCAGCTTCTTGGATGATAAGCAAAACATTTTCAAAGAAAAAGCAGTTCTGTTGCCTTTTTGAAAAAACACCTTTGGGACAATCATCACCTGGATGACTGAGAATCCCCGTAGACAATGCCAACACTTCCTCTACCACTTAAAGTTCAACACAAGAAATGGGAGAATAGTGGAGTAGAATTTGGGGTACATAGAAAGAATGCATTATTTTCAGTTATCTTTGCAGAAAGGTTAAAAGTTTGAGAAGACCTCATTTTGCTATCCTAAGAACCATGAATTGGAATTGAAGGCAAAAGATATACTGTACTTGTGTAAATAAATAATAGGATTATTATGAGAAAACTATTGAATGCAGAAATTTATCCTAAGTACCAAAATTTAGAAAACTTGCAGATAACTCTATTCCCAGAGAGCTACCATTTGATCCTGAAGTCCTCCTGTCATAATTGCAACAAATAAACTGAGGCACTAAAACAGATTTAATAACATAACAATAAATAGAAAAGAAAGCCAGTTTGGTCTAGTCACTAACCACTAGACTCTAGTGGTTAAGGCACTAAGCTAGAAAGGTGGAAACTGAATTTGTATCCTGCCTTAGGCATAAAAGCCAGTTAGGCCTGTCACCTCTCTCAGCCCAACTCATCTCCCAGAGTTATTGCTATGAGGAAAATAGGAAGAAGGTGTTTTGACCACCTTGAGTTTTCAAGATGGCATTTCTTCAAAGGTAAGTTTAGGGCAGAGGTCTTCAAACCTGGCGGCTTCAAAGACTTGTGGACTTCAACTCCCAGAATTCCTCCTCCAGTCATGTTAGCTCGAATTCTGGGAGTTAAAGTCCACAAGTCTTAAACTTGCCAAATTTGAAGACTCTTGGTTTAGGGTATTAAAAAGAAAATAACAAGTAAGGAAGTGCATCCAATGCATGGGTGGAATCCAATCGATAATTGGGTGGTGTGGAGAAGGTACCCCCAGATGGTGAAGGACTCTAATGTCATCCCCTTGGACAGGTTTACTCCACAAAACATTTTTTGTTCTTGATTTACACCTCCAATTGCGCCCATCAGCTCAACTCACCACCACTGGAATGTATCAAGTGCTGGAAGCTCTCTAGAAATGAAACAGTTGATAACATCATTGGGCCTCTCCCTCTAGATACTACCTACTCAGCAAGAGAGATACGGGACAGGTCATTGCAAGAATCCATGAGAGCGTAATAGGTGTGACAAAACCAGGGTGATGTTTTGTGGACCAGCAGATCTGGTGGTGGAATGAGGATGGCCAATGTGCAGTGAAATCTAAGAGCTGCCCTCAACTGGTTATGATCAAAGACCAATAGTGACCTAGGCCATTATCACCAGTTTAAATCCATTGCCAAATGGGCTGTCAGAACTGCAAAATTCAAACACTACGGACCTTGCGATATGATGGGAATAATACGTCATAGAGAAAACTCCCATCAATCCCTACAAGTTATGATGAAATGTTGGTTTAGTCACAGTGATAAGGAATTACATAGTTTTCATTTCCTGCTTGTAAAAAAAACAGGTGGCTGCATACTACTCTTGCAAGGCTGCTCTTAACAATCTTTCTCCCTTCCTTCCTTCCTTCCTTCCTTCCTTCCTTCCTTCCTTCCTTCCTTCCTTCCTTCCTTCCTTCCTTTCTTCCTTCCTTTCTTCTTCTCTCAAAAATAAGGTGACCCTGGATAGCTTGCAGATCGTAAAAAATAAATATAGGATCAACTAAAATATTGATGTTATATGAAAACTTGAACCAAGGAATGGACAGCATTGCACAAGGTCTTCATTCTTAAAGTGGCTTCAGAGAATTGTCTTCCAGGATCTGTACAGCTTCTGAAAACTGTCCAAAAGCACACAGCCGTTCTTGTGTGACTTCCAGAAACCTCTTGAGAGCACACCATTTTCACACAACCTCTGCAACCTCCAAAAATCATGTGGAAAATGGGGCGTGATTTTGAGAATAGGTGTTGGGTATTGGTGAATGCTGATACCTACATGTCATGTCACTTTTGAAACACTTGTCATAAGTTCGCCATCACTGGTTTAGCATGTTGCACGAGTACAATCAAAGTCAATAAGAACCATGTTTGATTCACAATCCAAATTTATGTAAGCCAGTTGATAGCAGATGTGTTAGAAATATTTCAAGGTAGACTTCCAGTTTGCAGTGTGCATTTGTAATCTGTTCCTTTCAAACAGAAAAAAAATACATTTTTTATCGCAACTGAGTTTATTTTGCTTCATGACATGCTATTAAAAGTGCTGGAAGTATTATGTTAATAAACGCTAAAGACTGCAGTTCAAAATCTGGTTCTGTAAAAATAGTAAATCTCTTACCACAAGACACAAAAATCTTACTGAAAATAAAAGCAACTCTGTAGTGTTCTTTGTTTGACTTAACAAGCTTTTCCCTTCCAAAGGCTAGGAATGTAAGCCCCTTTGCTTTCTTTAATCAGAATCCTGTTGGGAGCCTTTCAAGAGAGTAGGACATTCTTAAGAATTTTTAGAAGATAACTATTCATCTTAAAAGGATTGCAAAAGTTTCTTCCTTCTTTTTTTCAGAGTTTAGCTCTTGGAAGTTTCTTCCCTGTTTTCTTTGCTCTGCCACATTTTTGGAATTATCCTACTATGACTGTGGAAAGTACCAGTGAGTTTTCGTCAGCCTTTTCACAGAAGGAACACAACATTATCGCAGCATACTTGATCGCAGCAGGTATGAACAGGGAATGTATTTGATTAATAAAATATTGAGCCACCTTAATAAAAAAAATTATCACTTCATTTTTTTCAGCTTTAATTAAACATAAGCAAAGAAATGTGAAAATGGATTTCTATTCTTTGGATTTGAAGGCAAAAGGTGCTTCAGAATACCCAGGGATATGCAAATAGCCTATATTTTTAAACCAAGTATTTTTTTTCAGGATAGAATGCCTTTAAGGTAGCAGCTCCCCACCCACCAAACTTCTGGGCATCAGGGACTGATTCCATGGAGAGAGATTTATCTGCTGACTGGAGGGGGGGGGCGTGGTTTTGTGTGCTGACTGTACCCTGTGGTTGAGTCTTTGCTTGTTTGTGCGGCCTGGTTTCTGGTATGCCACGGACTGGGGGTGGGGACCCCCGCTTGAAGGCATTCCAGAGAAATTCTACTTTTGCTCCCTAATACAGTCTGAAGATATCTTCTTGCGTTCAAATCCAAAGTTCTTCACATGCTAATCTTTATAAGTCTTCTATAGTCACTTAAAATCTGGGCAGAGTAGTACTTCAGTGATGGAAAAACCTGTTTTGCATGCAAAAGAACTAAGCTTGTGTGCATGGCAACTCTGAACAAAGGGCTGGAATTCCCCTGCCTTTAAATAAAATTCCTTGTAAATAAGATAATATCTGACACTCTGTAGAGCACCTTCCTGACTTCTAATTTTAAATCCAGTTAGCTAGATGTTGGCATAGTTGAGTTCACTGGAACTTGCCTGTGTAGACCAACCTAATATGCCACTAAATTAAATATATCAAATGGAGCCAAGATGTAAAAGAAGGAAATGCTGTGTATGATTGGGATTAATAAAATGTTGAGGATGGGAGCTTTTTCCCCCTCAGAGAAACAAATTCAAAGAATAAATAGTAAGATTGTTGGCTTTCAGTCTTAGGTATCTAATTCCCTTCCATTCTTCCTGTCAAAATGTATCTTAATCATTAGCTGCATTTGCAGAACTGATTGTTTCATAGACTATCATATTTTAGACAATAAGTTGTGCAAACTTAATTACTGTGATTAGTTTATGATGCACTGTACATAAAATACATCCTGTCTGATTCATATTGTATTCTCCCATATTGTGGTTTTGTGATGTGATGGTGGTAGAAACGGAATTCTATCCTGTTCTTTGAGATGATATCAGTGACATTTGTATTGAGCAACTAATCAGTAGTAATGTATTTATGAACAATAACTTATTTTTTTATTTCCATAATGAGATCATAGAATATAAACACTTAGGTATTATACTGTCTAGTGGTTCTCAACTTGAGCAATTTTAAGATCTGTGGATTTCAACTTCTAGAATTCCCTAGCAAGTGTGTAATGGATTTCTGCCCATAAATTATGTTCAGTATTTTCTATAGAATTTTTACTCTCTAAATCAGAGGTGTCAAATTGGATTTCTTTCACGGCCAGATCAGCATTGTAGTTCTCCTCCACAGGAGAGTGGGGGGGAGTGGGGGGGAGCGGGACAGATACCTCCTGCAGCACTCTGCTGGTTGAAAAGGCGCCACGTGGCCCATTTCTGGGCAGTTTTGGGGTCATTTTGGGGGCCATTTTCAGGTTATTTTTGGCCGTCAGAGTGCTGCAGGAGGCCATGGGGTGTGTGTGAAAACGAGGTGTAGGGAAGGGGCAGAAGGGCCAGAGGCACTTCAGGCCATTCCTTTGATATTTCCAGGCTGGCTCCATGGGCCGGATTTAAGCACCCCATGGGCTGGGTGCGCACCCCTGATCTAAACCGAGCTGGTAATGAAATACCGAATTAACTCTGTACCTGCTTTATTCAAGCTCAAGCATGATGTGATGTAATCTAACTGGATTGGTTCACATGTGATAAAACATTAATTACAATTAAAAATAATAATTGTTGGGTTCATGAAACATTGCCAAGTCAAAGCCAAATAAATTGCCCTATGGATGCATTATGAGTTTAGTATTGTGTGTGAATTTAGCCTGTTTTTAATTATTGGTAACTTTGAGTCAGTTTTGATTCCTGGTGACTACCTGGATTAGGTTCTGCAGTCTTCCTGGCAAGGTTTTTCAGAAATGGTTTGCCATTGCCTTCTTCCTAGGGCTGAAAGGAGGTCACTCAGCTGGCTTTGTGCCTAAGAAGGGACTAAAACTCACAGTCTCTTTCTGTAAAACACTTTGAGATGGTTGTAAAGCACTGTGAAGCAGTATATAAGTCTAAGTGCTATTGCTATTATGCCAATCTGCCACAAAACTAATGCTTAATAAGGTTTTTAAAAGGATGATGATGAGCTTAGTCTCTTTGTAAATACTGTAGTATGAAACTCAGATTAGGTCTATGAAGACTAAAATTTCTAAAGTTTACTCTCCATTTTTTATCTTTTGACAGGAGTCATAAGTCTTCTCAGTAATATTGTTGTTTTAAGCATCTTCGTTAAATTTAAGGAACTTCGAACACCAAGCAATACTATTATTATTCACCTGGCTTTTACGGATATTGGAGTGAGTAGTATTGGGTATCCAATGTCTGCGGCTTCAGATCTGCATGGAAGCTGGAAATTTGGCTACCTGGGTTGCCAGGTACTTGAGTATTAAAATAAAGGATTATATTACACATATTGTATGTAGCCCTGTTCAAATCAGTGTTCAGAAACAGATAACAAAACAGACTGTGTTAAATGTTTCTACAAGTTCTTTTTAGCACAAAGAGTTGAACAACGCATCTCTTTCTACCAGTGCATTTATGGTGAAAACACACTTCTGTGAATTACGACTAAATATCTGTAAGCTTTGGTGCTGGAAGGAAATCATTAGCAAAAGACCAGCAAATCCAAATAGATTAAATTGTTGAAAATGTATTTCTTGGTCCATAAAGTAAAAAGACAAAATCTTTTCATAAAAAGGATTATTTAGGTGGACTGACAAATCATATTATTAATTATAACTTATATTAATTTATTTGAATGGTTGGGATTTTTTTTTTTTGAGGGAGATACACATATAGGAGAAGATAGTATTTCATCTTCTGGGAAGAGAGGGTTGTTTGTTAATATAACACAACAAGCACCTTGCATACCATCTGACTGTTAAAACTTGGCATCTCCTCTTAAAAGAACTGACTAACAGGAAATATCAAATCAAAAAACAAAACTAGATGCAGTAACTATCTAACTTGGATCACAACTGTCTCCTGCTTTAAAAGGAGTAAATTAATACACTGGATCTACTTTCATTAAATTAAAAAAAGTCTTGAATTAGGAATATAGAATTATTAAATTTTTTAAAAAATCATTGTTATCAGCTTTATTTCTACCATGCTTTATCTCAGAGATATTTCTGGTTGGAAACTCTTGAAGTTACAGCCTCCAAGTTTCAGGAAGTTATCTTATTTTTCCATATATTATAAACTTGTTACTATTTCACTTTCAAAACTCTATCCAAACTACTTTTCTAGTAGCTGAAAATGACTGTGCAAATTAGGATATAAAATGGATATAAAATGTATCACATTTGTAGGATATAAAATATGTAGGATTTATAGGATATAAAATATATCACATTTGTCAGTAGATGGCTGTCTTGAGTAGCACAGCAAAAAGTCTTGCTTCTCGTTCTTTCTTGAAATTTACTAGGGATAGTTGATTGAGATAATCTCATGAAGAAACAGCATGGCTTAAAGGCAGAATACAATATGTGATTTGTATTCCAGTGGTCATGAACGCAAATCCAGTAGCTCCTGTTAAAAGGATTTGGGCTTGGATTATAGGAAAGACCTCTTCTGAAGTACTATTGACAATAAGCTAGGAAAGCGGAGTTCTACATGTTCTCTTAGGCTATCCAAGGAACAGGAAATCCTGTCTGGAAGTTCTGTGGATCTGGATGGAGAAACAGACTCAGATTCTATCCTGTCAACTAGCTGTGGGCTTTTGCCTCCCCTCTCCCAATCTTAGAACTATCATTAATCTTAAATGGGATTGTACTCTTTACCTCAAAACTGGCACACAATGTGTGCATCACCTTGGACTTCCAGGTCCTGCTTGAAGAGTGGGTGGCAGCTTTGGCTCACAAGATCTTTGCCCAGCCACATCTGGTTTACCAATTCTGCCCATTTGTAGATTGTGAGGTTTTTCTAATGGTCACTCACAGTTGGACTATTGCAATGTGTTCTACTTGGACAGCCCATGGACACCATTTGGAAGCTACATCAGATCCTAAATCTAGCAACCACAGCAATTTTGGGCATGCTTCAGTATGCCAACGTGACACCAGTTCTATAAAGATTACACTGGCTGCCAGTGAGCTCTCATTTGAAATTCCAGACACTGATTATTATCATCTATAGAGTCCTTCATAGTATAGGGTCAGGTTGTCTGAGGGACTGCCTACCTCCCATGGTTTTTGTCTATCCTGAGATCAGGCATAGCTGATGTATTTTGGGCCTAATTGGTTAAGTAGTGCTATCTATCATGATCCAGAAAGTGTGCCTTCTATGTTGGCACATACCTCTGGAATAATATCCATTATCAGTGAGTTTAGCTTTTATCCTGAGGATGTTCTGGAAACCTTTAAAAGGTGGCTGTTTTCCCAGGCTTTGGAATAGCTGGGTCTCTTGGGGAGCCTTATTTGCTATAACCTCTATTATTAGAAATGTGTTTATCCAGATACATGAAATTTTCTTTTTTTAAAAAAAATATTTTCATTATTTTCTATTTTTACTCTTCCATGGTCAGCCTCCAAATTTCATAAATAAGTAAGCAGAATAGCTCTATGTTAAGCTTGGCTTTACTAATGAGCTGAAAATTATAATAGGACATTAAACAAATGGATCTTCATGTAGATATCTGTGTAGAAGAGACAATGTTTCATTGATAAAAGCCACAGTGGCACAGTGGTTAGAATGCAGCCCTGGAGGCTACTTCTGCTGACTGCCGGCTGCCTCCAATTTGGCAGTTCAATTCTCACTAGACTCAAAGTTGACTCAGCCTTCCATCTTTCCAAAGAGGGTAAAATGAGGACCCAGATTGTTGGGGGCAATATACTGGTTCTGTAGACCGCTTAGAAAGGGCTGTAAAGCACTGTAAAGCAGTCTATATGTCTAAGTGCTACTGCTAAGAGTAAAAGAAAAGCCTAATTTCAGACCTTTGAAAACAACCAATATTATTTTAAAACATTTTAAACCATGTATTCTTTCTTTAATTCTAGATTTATGCTGCTTTAAATATCTTCTTTGGAATGGCAAGCATTGGTTTGCTTACTGTTGTTGCCATAGATCGTTACTTGACCATCTGCAAGCCTCAAATAGGTATGATGCTCAGTATTCTGAAATAAAGGCATACTGTTATTCAGTATATATAGATGTTGGTGATTTGTTTTGTGGCAAATCCCACATTTTGAACTCTATATTATTTGAATTTTGCACACAGAGTTGCTCAGTTTTGTAGTAAAGTATAAATCTCCATATTGAGTTTGACTCTTGCTGAATTTCATATAAATTTTTGATAATAATATTGAAATGGTTTCCCATTACTTTTTCCAGAATGGTTTTTTTTGTCTGCTTATGTTGTTTATTTATTTAATAAATTTATATTGCTGCCTATTCGCCCATGGTGACTCAAGGCAGTTTACAAAATACAAAAACCACATTTAAAACCATAAAACTAATTTTAAAAATCATATAAATTAATATAACAATAAAATAATAAAATAATATAATAAAATCACCCCCCACCCCAGCGACAGCAGATCACATGAGCCATTTAATGGGCTCAATCCCATTCTGGGTTCTTCAGGCCCGCTGGCCGAACCAGGTCTTCAGTTCTTCCAATTCTTCTTTTCCTATTTACTTGCATTATCTGTTGCTTGTAGATAACAGAAAGAATTGTGGAAACAAAACATGTAAAAAAATTTTTGCTCTTGTAAAAGTATGCTTCGTTAATTTTTCTCTTGTACTTTGGAGGATTACATAACAAAACCTATCTCTGATTTCAATTGAGGGATATTAAGGTTATTTTTAAAAAAATTATATTTCCTATTTCTTAACCGTCTACACTCTTAATTTGTGAACGACTGAAGACAACAAAAAGTCAGTGTGTATACCAAATTGGAAGTGTTAGAAGGAAAATAAATACAGAATTGAGATCGCATTAGCCAGTTTTATAGAGTAAAAATAGACCTGGGAATCTGGTTCTGTAAATACCAAGCGCCTGAAAATATCTCAATACTGAATTGTCAAGATCCCTGAAGCACCTGATCTAAATTATTTTATCAAGGGAAGCTCTGATAACATGCTTCACACCATTAAGAAGCCAAGCACCATAATCTTTGGGCATTTTAGAAGATTAAAATGATGCATGATGGCAGCCAACTGTTTGGAAGTGAGATCATCTTTTCAGCAAGAAATAAAGGTTGAAGAAGATATGTTGTGCAAATGGCAGAAATTAGCTGGGAATATATTTATCCATTTTGTTTTTCATAAATATAGATTTTGTAAAAACTAAGCAAAGTGTAACTGTTGCAACCATACTGTGAGAGTTCCTATTATGAATAGGTCAAATGCATCAAAAAAATTAGACATCTGTAGTTCATGATAGACTGGAATTAGACTGTAAAGCTCAAGGTATTTAAACTTGATTGTTTTGTTTTGATGTCCCGTTTTTACACTTATTTTAGGCATATGATGAAGCAAATTTGCTAAACTTACTTCCTAGTCTAGTCAATGTTGAGTTGGAAGATTATCCAGAGATTATTTATAAGTGTAGCATAATGAAAATACATTAATTTAGTATTGAAGGCACAATTATGAGTTAGGAAAACCTTTGTTTATTTTGTTATCTCTAGACATGATGGGCTGCAGCTACTCTAACATCAAGTTAACAAATGGGTATGATTATTATTTTTTTAATTTGAACTATTTGGAGGGCACCAAGTTGAAAAAAGATTCTTTCAGGTTATAGTTAGGAGAATGTTCTCAGCAACTTTGTCAATTTTTTCATCAATGTTTGTAAATGTGTGCATATGAACATACAGTTTATCATATTATATCATACCATATCATCTTTACAACACAAAAATATGCAATTTTCAATGAGGGAAGTTAGCTGTTTAGATATTGTATGGATATGAACATGAATTTAATATTTCAATAATTATTACATTTGATTTGTGCATTAATAAAATTTTCATTGTAACTTTTGTATTATTTGCTTTTGAATAGAATGGTACAAATGACAGGAAAGAATAATTAGAAGTGATGTTTTGGTTTGCCAACAGGTAACAGACTAACTACTCACAACTATATTGCCCTAATTTTTGCTGCCTGGACCAATGCAGTCTTTTGGGCCTCTATGCCTGTGATAGGATGGGCAAGCTATGCTCCAGATCCAACTGGAGCGACCTGTACCATAAACTGGAGAGAAAATGACACGTATGTTTTTTTTATGGTGAAGTACAACATTCATGATGATAATTTTGCACTGTTAGGATCTCACCAAAACCTTAAAGTCCTAAAATTTGAACAAGCATTGAATAGTTTGGAAGGGAACAACTGTCTTACAAATCACTAAGGGAGAAAATTTTGTCCACAATGTTTAAATCTGATGCATCCAGGACACCATTGAATCTGGGTCCATTTATTGTTCTCTGATGAATAATTAATGACATTGTTGTACTTATTTTAGTATTACTGTTTTCGTTTATGTCTCAAAGAAAAGAATATTTACATAGGCTGGAAACAAAGGCCAACAAAATATATCTAAGTATTTTCAAGGCTCAATGGATAGGCCAATGGATAAGCAGAAGCAATTTAAAGAAGCATAGGGTCCTTAACAGGTGTGAAATTTGGGGTAGACCTTGCTTTCAAAGACAATTGTGTTAGACATGGATGTAGGCTAGCAGGGGCAAATGGGTAGTGTCAAGTGATATAAGTACACAATGCATACTTCATTATTTTGGTCACTGTAGCTAGGATTGGACACTTCTGAATCTTGCCTATATTTACCTGAGAGGAAGCCCAATGTTAGAATTTTTACAGAATGAGTTCTAGATTACTGCCTAAACCAATCCAACAAATAACTAGGTTTAGAATATCAACTATCAACCAATTCAGCTATTTAAGTTCCACATAATTTTAGAATATACTCAAGTAACTGTGTCGATACTATCAATAAAGAAAAGTTTTTCAGTTATCTGTTTGGTCTTTTTCACTTTCAGATCCTTTGTTTCTTACACTATGTCAGTAATTGCTGTTAATTTTGTCGTCCCCTTATCCATCATGTTTTACTGTTACTACAATATCTCTCAAACTTTGAAGCGATATGCCAGGAACGCTTATCTAGAAAGCATTGAGGTAGATTGGTCAGATCAAGTTGATGTTACAAAGGTAAGGTCATGATGTGAGAATACCTTTTTTCTCTTTCAGAATTATCCTGTGTATGATGCCAAGAAAAATAAGCAGATTGACATAGAATATACATCATGTTCTCTCCCTCCTTCCCTCCCTCTCTCTCTCTCAAACAAAAATACTTAATATTGCTTTAGGTAAGAAGTGGAAAAAGAAATTTCCATGGAGATCATTTATACTTCACTCTCCTATGCTTTTCTATCTCGTACCTTCTTTATATTGTAAATTCTTCACATCACCCTACTTTTTTTTAATGACTGTTTGTGATGTGGCTTAAATGAGACGTACAATGTTTATATGTAACACTGTTATGTTTACACCAAACACATGCATATGCATGTATGTATATATGTATGTATGTATGTATGTATGTATGTATGTATGTATGTATGTATTCGGGAGAGAAAACTAGGCTTTAGATTAAAAGGGTAACCTGAGTCTACTACACTTAGCATATTCAATAACTGAAAACTTTATTAATAGTAATTTAGATTTCTTTATTATTTATTTGTTAAATTTATTTGCCACCTATCTCTCCATGGGGCTACTCTAGGCAGCTTACAACAATAAAATGGAAGAAATGAAAAGAGTGTAAACAGAATAGACATAAAATGATAGAACAATTAAATAAATAATGTAAAAGAACATAACATCAATATGATAACAAAAAGATGGCCTCAAAACAACTGCCCTGGAAACAGCGAAGGCCCGGCCCTTGGTGATTAAGCCAGTGAAAAGGGAGCTCTGGAGGGCCATGCACAACCTTCCCAGGCTCTGCTTTCAGCCATGACGGCCTCCTGCAACCCTCTGCCAGCAAAAACAGAGCCTGTGGGGGCCCACATGCAACCCCCCAAAACTCCATTTTCACTGGCAGAAGGCTGCAGGAGGCCGTCGCGACTAAAAACAGAGCTCAGGAGCCCATTTTTGCTGGCAGAGTGTTTGGGCCACCACAGGCACCCCGACATGAGTGACATTAAGCTGGCTATGCCCACCCTGGCCACATCCACCCCAGTCCCCCAAGGTCAAACATAACCCTGATCCTGTCCTCAATGAAATTGAGTTTGACACCCCTGCCTTACAGAGTAAGATATTCCAAAGAGCAGGCGCTGCTAAATAGATACTAAATATGCCTATAATATTTTCTCACTGTGCTCATTTGCAAAAGATTGTTATGAAAATATTTGAATTTAATGTCTGTAATCAGTCACATATGTGGAAATCAGGTGTTAGTAAATAATATAGGTGAGATGTATAACTATGCAAGTGAAAAGAAAAAAATCCCAAAGCTGTTGAGACAATACCAAGTTATTGAGCTACTTGTGCTTCAGTTTGTTGAGTTTTGGTTTACAATTTATTGTGAAACCAGCATATAATACAGCCACCCAAAGTCACTTTGGATAAGGGTGGCTAAATCAACCAGTCAATTAATCAATCAACTCAGTGAAGGGGATCAGGTTTAAACGAACTGGCATTTAGTTTAAAGTCTCAGATAAGAAACATTAAGCAATACCATTTAAACATAAAACATAGGCTCCAGAGCAGGGCATTTAGAAAGTTTTATGTATAGATTGTAAGATATTAAAATTGTGGAAGTTAACACTAAATTTTGTACCTAAAAAGATATTTGCTTGGACAGAGGAAAAATTGGAAGAAGGGATTGAAAGTTTATTTTCCCCACAGTTGCATGGAGAAACAACTCAGGACCAAGCAGGGTGTGGCAGCTGTCCAGGTATGATACTTGGGTAGAGAAAAAGAATGGACTTGGCTACAGGACTGAGTAGCAATAAGAGCAAATTAATGGCTGTAATTTTTGTGTGTCCTTGGATAACACTGGAATTACTTAAGTCAAAGCTTGTGTAACCCGAGGTTGCCTGCAGACTGCAATATGAGCCATATGGCAATTCTCTACAACAAACATTCTTAATCAGTACAGATTATAACTTCTGCTTTCTATTAGCATTTCTATAATACAGTATATCTGGAAGATGTAGAAAAAAGAATGACTAGGCAGAATACAAGTTTGAGGAAGAAACCAAATAGATATTTAAGACAGCCTTAACAAAAATATTAAAGAATTACAACATTTTTTGTTTTTGTTTACAGATGTCTGTTGTTATGATTTTGATGTTTCTGCTGGCTTGGTCTCCATATTCTGTTGTGTGTTTATGGTCTGCATTTGGAGACCCAAAGAAAATTCCCCCTACCATGGCAATCATAGCCCCACTATTTGCAAAGTCATCTACCTTTTATAATCCCTGCATTTATGTGATCGCAAATAAAAAGTAAGTGGTTCTATTGCAGGATGGGGTGGGCATGGATGGAGGAGGGAGACATGAGTTTTATGCAGAATGCAATATTTTCAAAGATAAGGAAGCCACTGTGGTTAGAAAGTCTGTAGTGGAAAAGGACTTCTTTGTGACTATATGGTATTAAAATGGAATTTTATTGTTGATTGTAATAGTGTATTGATTATAATTTCACACTTATCTCACAACTTACAATTCCATTTCCTCCAGCACCATACACTATGTACACTGAGCTTGTGATTAATATAACATTTCAAGCAAATCATTAAAAGGTGTTAATAAAAACCTTTCAGCAAATTAGTTAACTATGAAAATCACATATTTTAAGTGTTCTTTGTTGATGGTGAGGATTACACATTTATAATAACGTTCCAGGAATTGCCATTGTTGTCCATCTGCCAAGCCAGTGGCCTACTGCTTCTCTCCTTTTTCTGCCTGCATTTTCAAACAAACTATCTGTGATAAAAGCAAGGGAACAAAGTACTTACCACTGCTCCAGAAGTTAGCATGGATTAAGTCCAGAGAAAGAAGCATGAGAATAAGCAGCAGCAAATGTACAGGTATCAGAACTTGACAGTGATCCTATGGTAGTAAAGAATTAGAGATTAGGCAAAATATTTCCTCCTATGTTGCC
The DNA here is from genome assembly GCA_004320025.1 of Laticauda laticaudata. Taxonomy (NCBI): domain Eukaryota; kingdom Metazoa; phylum Chordata; class Lepidosauria; order Squamata; family Elapidae; genus Laticauda; species Laticauda laticaudata. The sequence goes on from BHFT01042913.1 coordinate 27,720, forward strand.
TGTATCTTCTGCTGATCTTTTTTATTAGACACTTAAAACATTTCTCCCTCTTGTAGGTTTCGAAGGGCCATCTTTGCACTAATCCAGTGTCAAGTACGACAGGAGGTAACAATCAACACCTTGCCAATGCATTTATCTCAAAGTACAATTGCATAAAGATACAGCTTTAAAGCTTATCTACTCGTCATGTTTTTTGCCTTGCAAAGAAAATTAGAACTACTTCATATGTAACTACTGCTATATAATAACTTTGTTGTTTACTGATTCTATTTGACTTTATGGTTACTATATGATATTAGAATGATGCATACATTATATCTTTGGTTTCGTATGAGACACAAAATTCCTGGTATCCAATTCTCTGCTTTACTGTGCATGGATAATGGTTCTTTGGATTATACTATAAATATATATACTAGGGTGATTAGTACAGTTGAACAATTAATACATGATTATTTTTTCAACAGTCATTACTCAAATTTGAAATTTAAGTGACACTGTAAACTGCTTCAGTGAGAAATCCACTATAAAGTGTAATGGAAATTTATCTTTCGATTGCTAAAAACATTCAATGATCCTAGGGAAAAAAATCATTTATTATACCTTCTATTACTGATTTTTGTTTTTTGCAAAGTTATTGTTGCCAAACATATTAACCTCTATTAAAATAAATGTTTCAATTGTTGGAGAGCTAAGCAAATATTTGCTTAAGAAATGAATAAACAGTTTAAGTTTCTGTCAATAGATTACTCAAATTTTATTAAGTTGATCATTTTCTACCACTGACTACTAAAAATAAATTATGTTTCTCTACATTTTTACCAGTATCTTTAAATTACAGATCTGCAGTTGTTGTTTAAAAAGTAATAATGTAATTTTGAAACAACATATGGTAAATAATAAAGCATTTTGGAGATCCAAAGACTTCAACTCCAAGCCTTTCCTGCATTATTGTGATCTTAGCACAGTGCAGTTATTCAAACAATAGAACTGGGATTTTAGAGCAATAATCATACTCACTATGTCGGTGTTAATTTCAAATTATACTAGCAATTTTTACAAATTGTAGTGTCTAACTTCTTTTTCCTAGCAGTCTTGTTTTCAAAATGGATATAATTTTACTAATAATTCATTCTCCCTTTGACACAATAAAGAACTAGTGATGTCAAATGAGCATTTGCAGAGTACCTTTAAAGGTTAAGTAATTGCAGATCTCAGATAATCCAGGGTAATCTTCTCTGACTAAATGGAAGCTACATGCACAAGCTTGGCATCCAAGATTGATTTGTCTAGGAATAAAAGATCTTCGATTTTGGATTTACCTACCATTTTGGAAAGAAACCATGTATCTGTTCACTGCTATTTGTGTCACGATCAGCATTTTGGAAGAAGTGGATAGTTTCTGCCCTTCTCAGTGCAGCTGCATTTACCATGGCATGAGTGATGGAACCAGAACAAGGTATTTTTTTCCTTGATTTTTCAAGTAGGTGTTATACTTCTGAGATTCCTATCCTTATCAAATAACAACAAAAATGTTAATGAAATTTTAAGGAGAGATTTGTATCTTTGGAAGACTGTTTTAAAATCTGGTGTAATCATGGATTATGTATCCCATCAAATTGGGTGAAACTAGTTGGCTAGAGGTACACACAAGTACCCATATGCTCATACACACACTGGGGTGTGTGGAAATTGAAATTCTAACCAAACTGGGCATAGTGCTTATGCCATGCTTAGCATCTATTTATGGCAATGTACCCAATTCATGAAAAATGAGATTCCTTATCTTATCTTGTCTGTACCTTTAATGTTATGATGAAACTGTGTTTCCTGGATACCTTCCATTACACTATATGCTAAAATATTGTGTAAAAGTTTACATCCTTTTGCTCTATTACCTTCTGAAAATTGCTTTATTTTCTTTTAAAGAGAGAAGTAAGCACACTAACTATCCAATGGGATTCAAATAATGAGAAGGTTTCAAAGATGTATCTGCATTATGTGGAAATTAAACCTTTTCTTGATTAAAAAAAGGATAATAAACAAAATGATTCAAAGTGAATAGGGCAATAAACTTACAAGCCTTATTAATTCCTTCACATGCCCAATATGAGAGATAATAAGCAAGTTTCTTCATAGTACTGATGTTACATGCTCATGTAATTTAAAATGAAAACAAGTTTGACATATGCTATATTTAAAGTAATACAATGAAGGACTCTCCTTTATAAAGCAACAACAAAAGTATTTAACAAAGATGTCATGTTTTCTGTTTGAGATAGTATCAGATTAGGAAGGAGGAGATAATTTCTTTGACAACTTAGCAATAATCATATCTATCGATTTAACCTGTTTAAAGGGATGTGCTGGGAGAGGGAAATATATCTGAATGCCATTCCAAGTTCTTTGAAGGAGAGCTTAGGAATAATTCAATGTAATAATATCTGGTGAAGTATATTTTAAGCCCACTTTTATTTGAGAATTGTCCTTTATTCTGTCACTTCTTCATTCAAGCTGTCATATTTTATTTCACTATGCTTAATTCTGAAGTGGTACAATTCTTACATGTGCATTAATTTTCTTAATAATTTAAGGCCCCATTTATTTACCATACATTTCAGGTAAATTATACATGGATACATGAAAGGTGTTTGATGCGGATGATAACTTATTCCTGCT
>BHFT01042915.1:0-13331 GCA_004320025.1 Laticauda laticaudata
GGTATGTGCTTTCTGTCACTACTCGTTGACTTTGTTAACAATATAAAATTATAAACATATTCTTGTTCTCGTTTACTGTAATATTTCATGAGTAAAGACATACAAATTGTGTTTGAATATAATTATAATCGGGTTGGTAATTGGGCTGTTGGTCTGAGCTCTGAGCTTGTCAATTTGGTTGCAAACATTTTGTCACCATTCGAGGGGACATTGTCAGTGTGCTTTGAATTGTGCTCGTCTGTCAGAGCACTAGTCTTTTAATGCCTTTTTATTTTTAACTATGCTAATTTGCATCACATAAACAGGTATTTAAAGGCCGGTGCTCTGACAGATGAGCACAATTCAAAGCACAGTGATGATATCGCCTTGAATGGTGATGAAACATTTGCAACCAAACTGCCAAGCTTGGAGATGAGATCAACAGCCCCACATAAAAATTATTTAAACATCTTCATTGCCTATTTCTGTCTAGCTAGAACCAGTTTACCATATTTATCCATTCAAATATCACTTTGTAAGATTCATTATCTGCACTACTGAGACCTAACTGTATTGTACGACTGTTCTTCCAAGCTCCTCAAAGATAGTCTTTGACTTACGAGTGCAATTGAGCCAAGAATTATGGTCTTATGTTGTGCCAGTCATTAAATGGGTCATCACATGACTGACCTGATTTTATGAGACTTTTTGTGATAGCAGTTAAATGAATCCACAGTCATTAAGTGACTGTCGGGGAAGGTAAGCAAACCCATTGTCTGCAATGTTTCTAACTGGAAGTAAATATGATCATATGACTGTGGGATGCTGCCAGTGGCCATAAAGGCAGGTTGATTCATAGTCACTTAGGACAGACCCACAAAAAAATAATTATGATCAAAATTTGACTTTTTGGGCCCCTTTTCCAGTGATCACATTTTGAGCATTCAGCAACCATTTCATAATCATTTTAGCGATCAGATTGTGTGATAATGTCATGCGTGTATCACCATTCCCCTCCCCCCTTGCCTTACTCCATGGACTCCTGTGTGTATCTCACAAAAGTTTAAGTAACAATGTCTGCTAACTACTTACCACTTCAATGGTGCCTGGATAGCAGACCAATCAAACATGTATTTGTAGATAAAGATAAAAATCATCAACATCAACACTTGTATATTTTTGCATAGCAGATCTTTACTCTCCCACTGGGGCAAAAAAAAGTTTTTCCTGTGTGGCCTAAGCAAGATAATGAAAGTCAGTCTAATTTCATTTTAAAAAAAGCAATTTTCCTAAATGATGTTCCTCTAATGGTGCTTGATCACATCTAAGCCCCATAGCAAATGAGTCTTAATCCAGTTGGTCTGTGCTGTGTTACCTGAGGGAAATAATGCCAATCCTTTTTCTCTGCTTGCAAACTGTTCACCGAGACTTCTTCAATATGTATTAATCCCATCATTTATCTTTGTCAATGGAGTACAAAAAATAATTTGTGCAAGAGTAAACAGATGAGCAGACATGAAGGGACCTCTGTTTTATTAAACAGTGAAAAGCAGGTGCTCCCCTAGCCAACCTTGTTTTTATTGCAAAATCTGAGCAATTTTCTTTCCCCATCTGTGCTGAAGGATACAGTCATTCTGATAGCAAAAGGGAAATACCATTGCATACTAGTACCAGTCTCCAAGGCATAAGTGGGCAGGACAAGGGTTTCGTTCATTCTTGCATATCTTTCATTAATAAGATCTTGTATGCATGTAGAGATGTATTTGAACATGCATAATATTTTTTTAATTACATAACATAATAGCTCATAATTATTTCAAGTCATTCAAATTGTTAGTGAGCTAGAATTAATGATGTGTGCCCATCCTTAAGTTCAACATATCGTGAGTTGCCCTGAGTTCATATATAAGGTAGGTGGGCATATAAATATCTAAGTAAATAAATAAGCATTCACACTTACTACTTTTTGACTCCTTTTCAATGTGTGACACAATATATATGCTTTATATTTTAACATATGTAGGATTTGGTTCGATTGTATCTAGCAAATCCCCTTACAATGATATGAAATGGCAGATTTTAGTCTAATTATGAAGAGAGAAAATAATAATCTTATCGGCATACTCAGAAAAGCAAAGAGGGAACCACGGATGAAGCAATCAAAGATCATAAAATTACAGAATAACAGAGTTTGAAGTGATCTTGGAAGTCTTCCAAACCCCTGATCAAACAGGAGACCCTACTATTCCAGACAAATTGTTATCCAATCTCTTCTTGAAAACCTGCAGTAATGGAGCAGTAACCCTGAACTTCAGGAAACAAGCTTTTCTCACTGTCAGGAAATTTCTCCTTAATTCTAGGTTGGATGTCTCTTTAAATATCTTCTATCCATTTCTTCTTGTTCTGCCTTGAGATCTTTTGGAGAATAAATCAACCCCCACTTCTCTATGATAGCCCCTCAAGTATGGGAAGACTGCTATCATATCACCCATAGTCCTTCTCTTTGCTAGACTAGGCATACCAATTCCTACTAAGACTTATTAAACGGTTTAGCCTCCAGACCCCTAAATACTTTTGTTGTTCTTCTCTGCACTCTTTGTAGAGACACAATATCTTTTTTGTATCATGGTGACCAGAACTGGACATCGTGTTGCAAATGCAGTTCTACTGGTGCAATGTAAAGCAGTACTATCACTTCACTTAATACTATTCTATATTGATGCACACTAAGACTTCATTGGCTTTTTTCACAGCTGCACCACAAGGGTGGCTCATACTTGAGTGGCTGCCCACTAGGACTCCTTTCATAGTTATTGCTGTTGAGCCAGGTACCACCTGTTCTATGCATTTGGTTTTTCTTGCTTCAGACCTTACTTTTCTCACCATTTAATTGCATTTTGTTGGATAAGCCAAATGTTCAGAATTTTTCAAGATCCTTTTGTATCTTGAGCCTATCTTCTAATGTGTTGGCTAGTCCCGCTAACTGGTGTCATCTGAAAATTTGATGAGATCTCCTTCTATCCTCTCATCTAAATAATTTGTTAAGATGTTGAAGAGTACTGGGCCTACGAGAGAATCTTGAGGCATCCCATGGCATGCTTCCCTCCATGTAGATGTGGTTCCATTGAGGACTACATATTGAGCAGCTCAGCCAATTGCAAATCCATATGGTAGTGATGCTGTCTATTCCACATTTTTCTGTCTTACCAAGTAATAGGCAGTGGTTTTTTTGTGTGAAATACCTTATTGAAATCTAAGTAAACTATGTCCACAATAGTTCCCTCATCAACTGATTTAATCACTTTGTCAAATAATGCAGTTAGGTTTGTTTGGCATGATCTGTTTTTAACAGATTCATGTTGGCTTTTATAGTAATAGCTTTGTTTATTTCTTGTGTTCATAGATCCATTGCTTGATTATTTTTCCCAGGATTTTCCCAGGTATTAATTTCAGACTGATTGGTTTGTAGTTTCCTGGATCCATTCTTTGGCCTCTTTTTGAAGATTGGAAACACATCAGCTCTTTCCAGTTGCCTGGTAGTCCTCAGATGCTTCAGGAGCTTTGAAAGATTTGGTTCAGTGGTTCTCAGATTATATCTGCTGGCTCCATCAGAACCCTGGAATACAAATCCACCTCGACCTGGTGAATTGAACTTATCTCGGGTGGATAGGTGTTTTCATACAATTTTCTTGCCTGTTTTGATTTGTATTCCAATCTGTACTGCTTTTGATAGATTGCTGTGTTTTTTCCTTTTGTTTAAAGTCAAATGCAAATAATGAATTACTTTCTCCCTTTTACCCCTCACCTCCTTGCCAACTTCTCTTATTAGTTGACTAATTGTTTCCTTTTTTCGTGGTTTTACATTTTGAAAGACATTTTATTATTTTGGCACTTGTTGCAAATCTTAGTTCATTCTAAACCTTAGTTTTCCTGAATTTTGTCCTTGCTGATTTGAGCTATTTCATATTACTCAGTTTTAGTTAGGTGTCCCTTTTTCCATTTTTTAATACTTATATATATATATATTATATTATACTGATGATTGATGATGATCCAAATCTTCTTGAGAAGAGGAAGATTTGGATAATATCAGAAAAACAAATTAGAGTAATCTGGATAAAACAGGTTTTCCCCCCAACAAATTGAAATACATATGAACCCTTTCCAAATATTGATATGCAACATTGCAGCCCAGAGATCATTTGTGACCTGCCAGTATCCAGTCTGTGGATCTCAGGCAGGATGGGATCAACATTTTCAATCGTATTTTGCATATTTGGGGCATTAGGAGCTGTATCAAGGAACAACAAGAATGTCTGACATCTTATCGAGTCTGCATGGTGATTCATTTTGTCTCTTGCAAACAGCCACAAAATTGGGTCCCAGTCTGACCCACTTTTGAAGTATGGCCTTGCTTTGCTAAGTTTAGACAATTCTGGTGCATCTTGCAGCCTGCAGAAGATCCACACACCTGATTGTGCTGGCTGGAAATCTCAGAGCTTCTGCGTCTACTCTTGATGTGTTAATCCAACCCATTATGCTAGAAGAGACAACTTTGTGGAATTTAATCTGCCTTAAGACCCAGCAGGAATCCACCTTGCTGCTTTCAAAGTACCTGAAACAGTAACTCCTCCTCTGATCATTTTGTGACTGAATTAGTTCAATGGGCTCTACATAGGGAAATTGATTATAATTCTAATTGGTTAACAATTAAATGGTTTATATACCATTGCAGAGTTGATGTCATTGCTGTTAAATAGAATTTGTGAAGTAAATAACTTCCTAAACAATGCTAAAACATTTAAATTAAATATATGAAATATGGGGATGGGGAGTCTTTTTTCTTGATTTCTTTTATCAAAATCTTTTGGACTGACTTTGACAAGACTCTTCAGAATGTTAAAATATGGCCATAGCGTTTTTGCTAACTTGGATTATAACTATAATTTGGATTGTAAGGAAGGAGCAGCAGTCCAAGCACATGAAATAAACTTAGTAAAGTCGAGATGTGTGGCATGCTAAAGATGGACTTGTTTGGAAAAGGAAAGCAAATAAAAATAAATCCACTAGGTGGCAGCATCAGGTGGATTGGTGATGGAGCTCTGCAAATACATTTGAAAGTTATCACTGTGACATTATGGAGGACCTACTTTTTCATGCAAATACAACATAGGTGGAGGATTCCTTGGGAGGCTGTGATGAGGAATCACCTTTCTAGCATTATAGAAATGAAAAATACATATGTCTCACTGAACAAAAAGGGCCTGAAGGGAAAATACCACCCAGGGAGGAAAAATGACACCCCACAGCCACCTAACACCAGAACCCAACCATTAAAGGGCCTGCCATTAGGTCTCTCTCTAACACACACACACACACACACACACTGGGGAGGGATGGAAGGAAAGAGAGAAACAGTTCAGTCAGTGTCTGCAGGCTGAAAGATGCACCAGAATTTACAGCATACCAAGCCAGACTGGGACCCATTTTTTTGTGGCTGTTTGCAAGATAATAATAATTTGTTCTTGGAGAAGGAAGGAAGGATGGAACTCCTATTAGGTATGTGGAGTCCTAACGAGAATGAAGATATCAAGAAAAGTGGATTAATTCAATAGATAGAAGCATAGCTTCAATAAGCCACGTCCTTTTTTGACTATTCCCTTGACCTACCAACCAAACTTTGGTTGGAAAGAAAAAATAATCATTTGAGAGGGAGGGAGGGGCAAATTATGCAAATTTTCTTAGCTTCATAATCTGTGCAAGTTGTCTACTTTTCTTGGAACATGGCTTGAAATTGCTCGCATGAAATTTATTTGCTGATTTCCAAAGGATATAACACTTAACAATCCTGAAAATAGTTCACCCTCAGGCTGTAGGGAAGTTGTCCATTTGGCTACTCCCCATCCATGTCAAAATGCTGTTCTTTAGGAGGGATAAACAACATAATGCAAAAGAGGACATATGAAGCAAAATAAATTGTAGAGAACAAAAGGAAACATTGTGCCAGTGCTTGAGCTGGAACTAAAATATTCTCAAAAATTGCTGCCACTAAAGAGGCCAACAACTGATGCAATTCTAAAGGTTTTAATGCATGACTAGTTAAAGAAAAGGATTGGTGGATTCACAAGGCTTTATTTCATCTCCCACAAAAGGTTGGCATGAAAAACAATGTCCAATCTCTGCTCTTAATGTGTGCTAACAGATAATCAGAGTTGGAAGGGACCTTAAAGGTCATCTAGTCCAACCCCCTCCCAAGCAGGAGACCATTTCTGACAAATGGCAGTCCAATCTCTTCTTGAAAGTCTCAAGTGATGAAGCTCCCACAACTTCCGGGGGCAACTCCTGTTCCATGGGTGGATTGTTCTCACTGTCAGAAAGTTTCTCCTTATTTCCAGGTTGAATCTCTCCCTGTTCAGTTTCCATTTGGCCTTGTCTGGCCTACAGGTGCTTTAGAAAATAGCTTGACCCCTTCCTCTCTGTGGTAGCTCCTCAAATATTGGAAGACCCTTTCCTGAAGGCGGTAGAGCGGAGGTCAGAAATGGCCACCTCAAAGAAGCCCTCATCTGGAAAAGAATGTGCAGGAGGAAGAAAGTGCTGAAGTGAAAGTCAGTGAAGTTTTGGATCTGACTGGAGAGAACAAGAAACAACAATAAGGCATGCCTGGACTCAAATTTTAAAAAAGATGGTACATCATTCACCAAAAGAAGATTACGGAAGCAGTGAAGGAAAGTGTAAAGGAAAAAAATTTTCTTCTCTTCCTTACAATTGACCAGCAACTGAGATATGAATGAAAACGGAAAAATCTTGTTGGCATCAACAGGATATTTAAGCTGAAAATGTAATGCAAGGGATAATAAAGATTCTGAATAAAAGGGAGAAAAAAAGAAGATTTTTTTTTTTGCTTAAGTGAATGGAAGAGGAATGAGAATTAGAAACCAGATTTGCTAAGGAGGAGATAGCCTGAAATCTAAAGAAATCTAAAGTTAAATTTAACATGACTTCAAAATACATTTAACTGAACTTTTAAACTAATAATAACCCCAGAGAGAAGAAAAAAAGGAAAAGAGTCAAAAGAAACATTGCTTGGTTATTTGGATGCTTCTGACTTTTTGGGACTTTTGAACTATTTATTGAAGATAAAAAACACCTTGGGTGGTTTTTAAAAGAAAAAAAAAACTCTACAATCCGCACACTTGGTGGATGAACTAAAAATAAATTAAAAACTTAAAAAAGAAACAAAAAGGAACTCTCTGTTATTTTCAATTTCTTAAAATGCGCCAATCTCCACCTCAACCTACGAAAAATACAGAAAAGGACTACGCAACAAGAAGATTGGGACAAAAAGAACCATTTTAAATGAACAAGTAACTCTAATGGGGAAAAAAGGGGAAAAAGGAGAGAATGAGAATTTGAGACCTAAAAAACAACCAAAAAGCGTAAAATAAGTGTGAAAACGTGATATAATGTGAAAAGCAACAGGAAAAAGAATACAGAAAAAGGGAAATCAGATTGGACACCAAGGGGTAAACAAGGCAGATGAAGAAACAAAGGAGGGAGGAAGGAAAGAACTACAGGGTTTGAAAGGCAAATGTAAGAAAAACAGGACCTTATTAGAATAATGGGGTAAAAATTTAATTGAAAAAGTGATTCTCAAAGGTACATATGATGTATGTTATATTTAGTTAAAATATGTTAGAAAATTGAGAAACACGGTAATTTAGTAAACAATTTGTGAATAAAATAAATGAATGAATAAAGAAATTAATTAGAAGGAAGGACATTTAATGACATAATGTTTTAAAATGCAAGTGAAGGGAGAAGTATTATGGAAAGTTTAAACATCCATAGAAGGCATGATACCTACTTGCCAAATAATGTTTAAATGTTTAAATTAAAATGAATAATTAACATATAATGAATAGAATTGAATGGTTAATCATTTTTTAATTAATTATTATTATTTTCTTTCTTTCTTTTAAAATTAGCTTTACTTTAAAGTTACTACGGCAGAACTCGAATGGGAAAACTTTGTTCATATTTAAGTTATAATTTAGCGGAAAGAGTATAAAGGCTCATACTCCAATCCAGTTACCACAGAATGAATTTGTTTTATGAGAAAAGAAATAGACAGCATGGATAGACAGACCAAAAATATTATAATATATGATCTGATTTGAATGAAAACAATAAAAATAAAAATAAGAAAGTATAAAAGAGGGAGAAACATATAAAAAGTTAGAATGTAAGGTAAAGATATGGAATCTATATAAAAATTGAGCAGAATTTGATTGGTGTCTTTACAAGAAGAATCCGGGATCAGCTGCTTTCAGAAAAAAGTTATGTTCATTTCTGTGTTGTTTGTTTAGTTTTTCTAAAAAATCAATAAATTTTCTTCAAAAAAATAATATTGGAGACCGCTATCATTTCTCCCCTGCTCCTTCTCTCACTAGACAGCCAGGCCATGTTCCTGAACCATTTCCTTCATTTTTAGTCTCCATCCCCTAATCATCCTGTTGCTCTTCTCAACTTTTTCTATAGAGTTCAACATCTTTTATAAGTGGTGACCAAAACTGGATGAGTACTCTAGGTATGGTCTACTAGGACTTTAACATGATATTTAGTTACCTCACTTGATCCTTGATTGGTTTATATTGTATCCCCCTGTTAATGCAACTTAGGATTGCATTAGCTTTTTTGGCTGCTGCTGCACACTGCTGGCTCATATTTAGCTGGTTATTCACTAAGACTCCAAGATCCCTCTCACAGTTACTGCTATTGAGCCTGGTTTCACCTAGTCTTTATGTGTACTTTTGGTTTTTCTTGCCTAAATGTAGGACTTTACTTTTCTCTGTACTGAATTTCACTTTATTAGATATGGCCCAGTGTTCCAGTCTGTCAAGATCCACCTGGATCTTGAGTCTATCTTCTTGGGTGTTAGCTATTCCTGCTGGAGCAGAAAAGGAGGATATCTGTGGGTTGGTGTTTTAAATGATGGTTCCCACTCTCCAATCATGCTGCTTTATCACTCTGCTTCCTTTGACCAGGAAGCTGTTCAAGCAAGCCATATCTAGTCCAGTCTCCAAACAGATTTTAACATGTAGAGATAAGTATTGATTTTCTAACATTGTTTCTAACTGCTGCATTAGATAAAGTCCAATGGGAAAACTATGTGACATGTTCCCTTCTGTTCACTACATTTATAACTTATCTTTTCTCCAAGGACTCAAGATAGGGGAATCTTCCTGATATCTGATAATTAAATCCTTCCCCCACTTTGCTTTTTAAGCTCTCCAAATCCCATAAAAATAGTGTAGATTCCATAAATTTTACAGGGAAGTAGCATATCTGTATACCCTTGTACATTCTGCTTATTTGAGTAATGCAACCTGTCAAGACACCTGTATCCATGCAATCTTTGCCAATTCTCTCTTGACTCAGAGGGCAGCTGTTGGAAAGAAGAAGAGGAGGAGGCAGCTAGATGTATAAAAAGAAATAAGAATTCTAGGGAATGGAACAAAGGGAAATTGTCTTGTGGGTTTGTGTAGTGTTTTGTGACAGGTACAATATGCAGAATTTCCATAGAGTAACTCTCTGCTCGCCACTTGTCTAAATAGTAATAAATCACCACTAAATTCCTGGTTTGGTTTGGAAGGACTGCACTTCAAAGCAGAGCCTTCAGAGTCACAAACAGAAGCATTTGCTAACTGTGTAGAGGGAACAGTTACTTAATTTAAATGGTAACTTTTGATTGTTTGGATAAAAACACAGATTTCTAATAAACTGAATTTGTTCCATTTGAGATTGCATATCATTTCTTACATGTAGTGAGCATGCACTGAAGTTAAGGGCCACATTTTTAGATAAAATAAAATGTGAAATTGGCTAATAAGATTCTTCAATTCATATCTCTGAAATCTTGTATAATTAACTTGTTAATTTTTGTTTCCTTTTTATTGTACGCTACCCAGAGTCGCTCTATGAGGAATATGCATAGTTCCAAAATGTGATTAATAAATGTAAAGTTTGTGTAGGGATCAAAACTAAACTTCCTTTACACACTAAATAATATGTGTTGCATTATTTTAAACTCCTAAGCTAAATATAAATATAATTTCCCTAAAAAAGACAGTTTGAAAAAATATATCATTTGATATTTATTATTTTATTTAAATAAGATCGAAATGAGCTAGCTTGCACACTGACAAGCTTGCTTTTTTTCCTCTACTACACTTACGGCTTTCTTCAATATGCAATGAAAGGAAAAATATGACTAAAATGGGGGTATTAAAAATAAAAAATGGCCAATGTACTGTCTTCAGCTGGAATTGCCATTTCCTGAAAGTTGACCTGACTATCAGATGTCTGACATTTTTAGAAATCAAGGTGAAGAAGAATAAACATTTAAACTACCAAGGAATTTTTTTTCTTTCTTGTTTTTTTTTTAAAGAAACAGCTCAAAAAGCCAAGAACCGATCAGTCAGCTGCTAACCAAACGACAAGGTTTGGAAAACTCATCATCAAGAATGTTGCCAATAATCATGGGTGGCCACAAACAAGAAGAAACTCCAAACAAATGATTTTACATGATGTGACTTGGATCTGTTTTACTATACAAGGCTAGAATGGTATAACTGCCACAGTCCTGTTGAAAGATCAAATTATGGTGATGTAATCAGGAACTGTTTCATGGTAGTCCTATAAAAAAATGGGTGAAAATATTCTGTTTTCTGTTGAATTTATGACAGGCACAGATTTGGAAAACAAAAGCCATCAATTCAGTTCAGGAAACACCGGTTGGGCTCTAAGTAACTTCAGATGATGTATTTGTGGGAGCTGAGAGCCTGAATTTCTTTAGGCCAGATGTCAGTTTTGTCAACTGCCAATAACTGCCCAAGGCTAAGAAGCGAAAGGGAGGGAGAAAATTGCAATTCATGTCAAAGAGAATTTCACTGTCATGATGAGAAAGGACCCTTCAGTGGCTCCACTTCTAAGGAGGAGAAAGACAATTCTTATCTTGTGGTGCTGCATCAGGAAGACTTTAAAGCAAGGAAGAATATACAGTGTAGTCAAACCACCCACTCTAATATCTGGAAAATTCTGCCAAGGTTGTGCCTGACAGCATTTGTCTCAGTTATTTACACATAACATTGCATGCCAGAGATGGATGGAGCCCATCAAATGGGTAGTGTGATCTGCTGTCGTCGGGGGGGTGGGGGGGTGGGGGGAGTTGATTTTTGATTTTTTGTTTTGTTTTTTGTTTTCCCAAAATTTGGTCTGTTGTACTTTACCAATTTATTTGATTCTTTTGTTAATTTTTATTATTTTTATTTTTTGTTTTCAATAAGGTTTTACACTGTGTAAGCCGCCTCGAGTCGCCATGGGTGAATGGGCGGCAATATAAATTAAATAAATAAATACAACCTTCCACCTGTCCCTCTCCCAAACCTGATACTTTAGATAGGTCGATATATTAAGTGTGCATAATAGTAAATATAGAAAAAAAACCTGTTATATTTAACAGGTCAGGATGACACGAAGAAAAAAGCCTGGTGTTTATTTATAAATGTTAAGGTCATCCAAATACTACTAATACCTTTCTCCTCTTAGTTATGGCATTTACAATATTCTATGACTGACATTTCCCAACTTGTTTCTCATACTTGCATTCAAACTGTAGCAATCCTAGAATAGAATAAAATAGATATAGATTGGCCAAGTGTGATTAGACACACAAGGAATTTATCTTGGTGCAAATACTCTCAAAATACATAAAAGAAAAGGTACATTCGTGAAGACTCAAGAATCATAACATACAACACTTAATGATAGTCATAGGGTACAATCAACAATCAAAATCATACTAGGAAACAGTCAATATAAATCATAAGGATACAAGCGACAAAGTTACAGTCCTACAATCACAAGTGGGNTTGGGGAAAAACTGTCCTTGTGTCTAGTTTTTCTGGTGTGCAATGCTCTATAGCGTCGTTTTGAGGGAAGGAGTTGAAACAGTTTATGTTCGGGATGTGAGGGGTCTGTAAATATTTTCACAGCCCTCTTTTTGACTCGTGTACAGTTCCTCGATTGAAGGCAGGTGGGTAGTAATTGTTAATTGTTACTATAGGTAGTAATCCTACACAGGTACTCCCCAATTTGCGACCACAATTGATCCCAAAATTTCCCTTGCTAAGCAAGACAGTTGTTAGGTGAGTTTTGCCCCATTTTACAATTTCTCTTGCCACAAATGTTAAGTGAATCACTACCAGTGTTAAGTTAGTAACACTGTTGTAAAGTAAATCTGAGTTCCCCATTGACTTGTCAGAAGGTCGCAAAAGGTGATCACATGACCCCAGGACACTGCAACCATCCAAAATACATGTCAGTTGCTAAACATCTGAATTTAGATCATGTGATCGTGGGGAAGCTGAAATGGTTGTTAAGTGTGAAATACAGTCATAAGTCACTTTTTCCAGTGCTGTTGTGACTTCGAATGTCCCAAAATGAATATAAGTCAAGGACTACCCATATTGCCCCTCCCCCATTTTACTTGTAGGAAACCAACTAGGTACAACAAATTGAATGTAACTTGGATCAACAAGCATAGAATTGCATTGTTTGTTGTATAACCATATATTTCCTCTCTCTACAGTAATTATTTCTCTTTTCCACTGTAAATATATGGATTACAAGTTTCTAGGAATCTTGCTTTTTTTTTGCTTGTGGAAATATCTTGTACATGGATAATACTTTGGAGATTAAACATATCATCTCAGAGTCAAGAAAGAGAAGCAAGTCCATTGGTAGCTTTTTCTTTTATTATAAATTTTGAAACAATGTATTATTTCAACACAGAATTAAATTCAATTATATTTATGTGAGGTAGCTTATTTATGAAAGCAAAGAAACTTGGGAAGAAACATTTCAAATTATTCAGATTCTATCCTATTGAATTAATTATGAATGAGGTTTGGACATCCCTCTTGAAGTTTCCAAGATTCCTTACCTTAATAAAATCTGTACAGTTCCTGTTTCCTTGATCTTGCCCAGTTGTCATGTGTCTTAGGAATTCCTCTTCATGTCTTGCTACCTGAGGCATGAATTTTACTTCACTGTTTTAAAGGATGAAACCATGTGACCTCACCTTTGTTTCATCCACAGCCATCTATGGAGACAGTCTAAACCCATCCTTACCTGTTCCATTGTCAAAGGAGTGTGTTCTGTCTTCACAGTCCTTGCCATGCAATCTATCTACAGCACCTGGCTTCCAATGCTGGTGATGATGTGCTCAGAGTAAAGCCCATGTCACACTGCACCAACGGATGGAAAGAGGATGTAAAACGGAGAAAAACGCT
>BHFT01042916.1:0-10360 GCA_004320025.1 Laticauda laticaudata
CCCCCAAATTTGGAAAAAAAAAAAAAAGCGTTCTAAAGTCGGCTTATATGTGAGTATATACGGTATACCAGTAACTAAAAAAAAGGTTTCATTCCTAAAGTTATCAAATAAAACTTTTATTATGGTCAAAGATCAGCATAAGAAAGGAGAGGTACAAAAATAAAAAAAAATACAATAAAATAGAACTACATATAAACAATTAAAAATATAAAAGCACACATCTAAAAAAAATACTTATAAATTAAGCAATGAATTACTTAGAGAAACATAAATGAATAGGCATAGAAAAATATAGCAAAATAAATCTACCATAATATAAACCATTCTATAGTGGCAAGCTAGGTGCCCATTTCAAATGACTTGTGGAACAGCTCATCTTTGAAACGTTTGAAGTGCAGTTGCACAGAACCTGGCAACACTGTATGCTGTGGCAGGATTTGTGTCTGAGATCGAGAAGGAGGTGGAGAATTGTTCTGTGAATCCTGGGTATTTATGCAATAATAGTGAAATGAGACCAGTATGAATGTCTCAGGAGTACGTTCTGTTGTTTCTCCATGACCGAAATCACAGCTCATTGTTTATTTGGGTAGGAGGGAATCTTCCTGTAACTGGGCTTCAAGGACAGCTGAGGAGAGGGAATGATGTTATGCCAGGATAAAAGCCCTCCGATGGTTAGGTACTTCAAGATTAATTAAGCATGCCATTGGGGAGGCAGAATGCCTGTTGGATTCACTGGCAATAAAGGTTGGGGACTAGGTCTAATTGGCATTCTACGTCTGCTATACTCTATCTCATAAATGCTTTGGCTTGATCATATCCCATGATGAGTAGAAGACCTGGAGGGAATCCCAAGAATGAGATTTTAGTTGTCCCTGAAAATCATCCTTTAAGGTTAGTGGGACAAATTCAAGGGGGGGGGGGAGTTAGTCTGAGCCAATAGTTATGGCCATTCACACCAAGCTTCCTCATCAGAGTGGCAATGGTGACACATTTTGGGGTTTGAAGGGACAATATAGAGACTACAAGGTCACAAAAGGGGACTTTAGGCATTCCTAAAGGTAATTTTACAGGATTTTTAAAAAAGAATCATGCCAACTAACACTTGATTAAATATTCTTTGATCTCTGTTTTTTCACTCTGATAAACAAATGCAAAGGTTTTGTCTGAATGACTGCTCTGCTAAAGGGAATGAGTTTTAGATTGCAATCCTCAGTTTATACAGTTAAAAATATTCCCTTTCTATCATTGCAACACTTCTGTTCCTTGTAAATGTTTGCAAACCACAGAAAGCTTATGCAAATTTGCCTTTTTCTTTTATTTCCCCTGCGTGTTTTCTAATATTGTGTATCAGAGTTTCAAGTTTTTTGACATCTCATCCTATTTTAGAGTTGCTATGACCATGTTTATGCTGGTTAACCTCATCAACTTAATTTTGGTTTGCATTCAATGCAACCTGGCATCAATTTAGGAAAGAAAGAAAAGGAGTCCCTGCAGATTTAGAATTCTCAGTACAGTGAATATCACATTATTTAAATTTGCAGTCATCTCAGCTTAGTTATAGAAATCTTTGGGGCCTGGAGTAAAGTCAGGTAAAGGAAAATATGGCAGGGATACCTGAATTATACATGGTATGGAAAGTGTGGATAGAGAGAATGTTTTTCTTCTGTCACAGTTTTAAATTCATTAGAATTAAATGGCAGAGTTTCTGGATCAGTCAAAGAAAGTGCTTCTTTGTACAACACATAACTGAACTGAAATGTTATGCCATCTAATATGAACACTAATTTTGATAGTTGGAAAAGGGGAAAGGGAAATTCATGGTTGATCAGTCGAGAGCAGGGGTGTCAAACTCGATTTCATTGAGGGCTACATCAGGGTTGTGTTTGACCTTGGGGGGCCAGGGTGGGCATGGCCAGCATGATGTACTTGTGTCGGGGTGCACCTGTGATGGCACAAGCACTCTGCCAGTGAGAACAGGCTCTCAAGCTCCATTTTCAGCTGGAACGGCCTCCCGCCACCCTCTGTCAGCAAAAACGGAGCTCAGGAGGGCCACACTCAGCCCTCCCAAGCTCCATTTTTACTGACAGACACACCACAGGCCGATCCTTTGCTGTTTCCAGGGGAGCCCTATGGGCCAGATCTAAGCATGCCATGGGCCGGATCCAGCTCCCAGACCTTGAGTTTGACATCCCTAGTCTAGATGCTTGGAGACTGCCAAATCCAGACTTATGACTGGCATACCCTCGGACAGCAGCTGTTAGAATAACAGTGAAGGAGAACTAGTATATCCCTTTCCACGTTTGTGAGCTTCCTGACTGCTTATGGTTATCTATTGAATGTCACAAAATGCTGGATAAGATTGATTCAGCAGATATGTTCTCATTTTGTTGGGAATAAAAGATGGGAAACACAAGTTGAATATGAGAAGAAGATCTTATCTGGATTCCTCCCTTATTCAATTAAAATGCAAGTAACTCTAATAAAAGAGTCATCCAGAAATAGTATGGGTTTAATTTAATTGTTTACTTTGAATTGTCTATGGCCAGTCAGTAAGTAGCTAGAATAAATAGTATATTGTATGTATTGCACAGATAAAAAAGATACATTAACTTATTTCAAGACATGTTGCATTTCATTCTTTCCACCAGTTTATACTCATCTTCTTTCCAATTATCTGGAAAGTAACATATCCTAGGTATGTATGGTATGATATACAGGTATGATATACAGCATGTAATAAAGGTATGATAGACAGCATGTAATAAAGGTATGATATACAGCATGTAATAAAGCTCCTGATACTTCTGTGGTTTCATCCTCAGATAATGCTAATCAAGTGCTTCCTTGGATTTATAATGAAGCATGACAAAAGTATCCTCATCATTTTGTGAACATTTACAATTAAACATGAACATTTGCACCTAAAAGTGCTCTCTGCGAAGCTTTCTTTCCTCAGAAAAGAGAACTGAAACCAGATGGTGTGGCTCTGCTGCATAATATTTCAAGAGCTTTGCATCTGCTGCCAAGACCCAGTTATGTGTGGGATTCCAGTAGCTCTTGAGCAACAATTTATAGAAAAATACCACTTCCAACATTCCTTCTGCAGGCGTATTTCTGGATCCAAGCCATACAGGTGCACAAAATATCTTAGAGGAGTTTTTACTTTCTTGGATAATGTGGTTAACAGTACCCTGCTTTCAAAAACCAAGAAAGATCAGGTTATGTATTTCATATGTAATATATGTATTTATTGCATATGGATTATATCATTTGTATTACTGCAAGATTTGTAAAATATTATATGATAAAAGGAACAAACAGAAGATCAGTTTGTCAACGGCTTATGGAGCACTTATATAAATCTTGAAATCAGGTGAGAGTGGACACAGATATTTTGCAATGTGGACAATGGATGGAGTGATTGCGATTTCTGTTTACTTAGAATGCAAACAATTCTGTGGTAAATTTATTAGCTCCAGAAAGGGAAATAATATTTTCACTCAGAAACAATATGTGCAGTGATTAACAAACATGGATAGTACTATGTTAAGGCTAGGTCCCACTGGCCGACGGATGCAAAACGTATGCAAAAAGGACACAGCGGATGAGCAAAATTTCGGGGGTGCTCCATCCGTTGTCATCCGCTCCAAAAAGTGGCAAAAATTTGCATAAACAGAACGGAAAAGAAAGGAAAAGAACGGAAGTGGGTAGTATGTAGTGGGGATGTTAAACGGATGTTTATAGGAAGCCTAGAGGATGTATATAGGATGCAAACCGTTCACTGCTCATCCTTTCTATTTCCGTGCTACTAACGCTGTGTAGACGTTCCATGTACCTTTTGTTTCCTCCCTCTTTCCGTTTTTAGTTGCAGCGGATGTGAGTTGAGGGGATGCCCAGAGGATGCAGAGAGGATACAGTGGACGTTTAACGGATGATAAACGGACATAGAACGTTTGTTGCTCGGATGACACGGATTTACATCGTACACAGCGGAAAGTTCATCCGTTCACAAAGTTTTGTGCAGCTCAAAACTTCTTAAGGGGATGAAATCTCAGTGGACGGATGCTCGATGGATAGAGCGTATGAAACACATATGCAATGAGTACACAACGGATGCATAGCGTTTTCCAATGTTTTTTAATGTTTTACATCTTCTTTGCATCCGTTGGTGCAGTGGGACAGGGGCTTTAGTCACATAGGGTAAGAATGTGTCTCTAGAAATGGCATTCTTAATTTAATATTGTCCACGTATCTTCTAATCCAACCTTTCAATCTTTTAGTTTAGTTTCAAGCTCAGATTGACTTGACTTTTATAAACTGGATGTGCCAACAATAGCTTTTTAACATAATTTGGCAGCTGGATGACTCTCTACCTGATAAAGTTTGAATTTCTTCTCTTTTAAACTCCTTCAGTGGTGACACCCTATCCAATAACAGTATTTTACATTTTACTATTTGTTCCCTTCCTGTTCTGCCAAACAGGAAAAGAAAAAGGAAAAAGGAACTTCAGAGGTACCTATTATATGGAATGCCACACCTGCTTTCTTTGAGTTGACTGCGTTTGTGAATTTTTGTGTGTATGTGTATGTTTTTTCTGTGTACCTACCGTGTTTCTCACAAAATAAGGCCGGATCTTATTTTTTTTTTTAACCCTGAAAATGGCTACGGCTGTCTTTTCGGGGTGACTTAATTTTGCTCCCCCCACTTGAGTGGGCGCCGGCACTACACAACGTATCTCACATGCGAGGCTGCTTCTATCATCGGGCCGATGCAAAGCTCCCCGATAGGCAGAGTCTCCAGCTGCTATCAGGGAGTTGGCATAGGCTGGCCCATGGTCGCCTTTGCGCTTTTAGGGTCAGTTCCTCGGCTTCGGGCGAAGGGAAGCTCCCCAAAGTACAGTCATCAGGCCACTTCGATCGGTCCGGTAGAAGCGGTCTAGGGGACGAGGGCACACACACACACGAACACACACAACGAGCTCCCCTCGCCGCCAGCAAGGCTGCTTCTTTTGGCAGACGAAAGCTTCCTTGAAGGCAGAGTCCCCGCAGCCATCTTCAGGGCATGGCGTGTACCTGTGTCCCGTCCATCTTTAAGGTAGTCCTCTTCGGGAGATGGAAGCTCGCTCAAATGCCAGTACCAGACACCTTCAAATCGGCTTGATTGAGGGCCCTCGGGGGTGAGCGCACAACACACAGCACACACACAGCACTCCCCTCGTCGAGCCGAGGCCGCCTTCTTTTGGCAACCAGACGAAAACTCTTGAAGGCAACGAGTCCCAGCCGGCTTCAGGGCGTGGCGTGGGCTGGCCGCATGTCCCCTTGCCTTTAGGGAAGGTCTCTTTGGGGCAATGGAAGCTCGCCCAAATGCACGTCACCCAGCCCAACTTCATCGGCCGGTTAGAAGCGGCCGGGCGAGGGGAGTGTGTGTGTTGTGGCGCCGCCTCGCCCGCAAGGCCAACTTCTAATCGCGGCCGATCGAAAGTGACTGGTTGACTGCACTTGAGGAGGCTTCCATCGCCGGAAAGACTGCCTAAAAGATGAGGGGAAGCACAGGTAGCCATGCAATGCCCTTGAAGTGGCCTGGGAACTCTGCCTTGCCAGGGAACTTCTATCGGCTATCGGGGTATTCTAACCAAGGCTACGCTGCAGGGCACTTCAAACGGCAAGTTTTCTCCGCCTGCTCCCCCTCGCCCACCCTCTCCCCGCCCATTTCTCTTTCCACCTCATGTAGTTCTAACCAAACGATGTGAAGGAAATGGTGGGGAAAAGGCCTGGGTTTAAAAATTCAGGCCTACAATTTGGGGGGCGGGAAATCATTCTGGGCCTTCCTATTGGTGGAGGCTGTATTGTTGGAGAAACACGGTATATTTATTTTCATCGTACTGTACGAATCGTCAGTGAAGTGTTCTTAGGAAAGCAGGTTGGTATCAGATGCTTCTGACAAAATAGATTTGAATTATAGAACAAATTCTGATTTATTATAGAGTTGATAATTATCTTATTTTTATTTATACTAGCCGTGTTTCTCTAAATAAGGGCAGGTCTTTTTTTTTTTTTCAGCGCCCAAAATGGCCTCGGTCATCTTTTCAGGGGTGACTTAGTTTCGCCCCCCCCCTTGCATCTTTGGGTGGGCAGGCGGCGACGGCTAGGTTGGGATGTTGACCTCGGGGGCACATCGTATCGGGGTCAAACGCAGGCAAGCACCATATTCCGGGTGTAAGAGCAAGCAGTACTCCCTAATTGGCAAGGCCCTCACGCATTTCCCGCCCATCTTCTGCATGTTTTAATATAGGCCTTAATTTGGGTGGAGGGGCTTAATTTCATTTCATGCCTATAAAACATGCTGGGACTTCCTATTGGGTGAGGCTATATTGTTGGAGAAACAGGGTAATACTAGTATTAGTATCTAATATATCTTTATAATTAATAATAAGAGCCAGGTTGGTTTAGTGGTTAAGGCATCAAGCTAGAAAGTGAGAGTTGAAGGTCCTACCTTAACCATGAAAGCCAGTTGGAATGAAGATTGAAAACAAACAGACACATGGGTTTGGTGAGCTGATTCTTGGGAGAAGTAGAAAACTAAGAAATGCTCCATAAATAGCCTGAATGACTACAGACCCATAGCATTGAACACTTTGGTGATGAAGTCCTTCAAGAGACTGATTCTTCAACACCTCAGGTCATTCCTTCCCTCAAACTTTGATCAATATCAGTTCGCTTATGGAGGAAACAGGTTGACAGGCAATGCCATTGCCACGGTCCTACATAATGTATTGAGACACCTGGAGACACCTGGGAACTATGTCAGAATGCTCCTCATAGACTATAGCTCAGCCTTTAATTTTGCTGGGCATTCTTATTGAAGAGTTGACTGACTTGAATTTCCCTCCCCTCCTCTGTGATTGGATTAAAGACTTTTTGACAGACCATCTACAAACAGTGAAGGCTGGATCCTTTACATCCTCCTCCCTGAAGCTCAGTACGGGCTCCCCTCGGGGCTGTGTGCTAAGTCTCTACCTGTACTCACTGTACACACATAACTGCATATCTTCTGATCCATCTAACGTGATAATTCAGTTTGCAGATGATACTATTGAAGCAGAATGGAAAGTTACCAGAAAAGTATTCTTACAATTAGCAGAAGTTTCTTAGCTTATATTGCAAATATTAAAGAAGTTGCTTTATATGATATTGTGAAAACCAGTAAATTGCTGAATCTAAGTCTAAGAATAATGACCTATGAACTAGATATGTTCCTGTAAACAGCTAAATGGCAAGGGTGGATATGGAAAATAACAGATGGTGTAAGATAAGTATTTATATGCTGAATTGTGCAAAATGGCTAATTAGACTTACTTCCCCCTTTTGTAGTATGCTGAGANGAACCTTTTGCGCAAATAAACCTGTATTCTCCTACCCTTCGTGGTCTTGTGTCCTGATTTGGAAACAGGATCTGCTGCAACATACCATGCTGGGTCTTATTACAGGAGGGGATGAGCCAGCATACAGGGAAGAAGTCCAGAAGTTATCTACATGGTGCTCAGAAAACATCTAAACACCAGCAAGACAAAGGAGATGGTGTTGGATTTCTGGAAGCAGAAAGAGGAACCTGTTCCACTCTACATCAAGGGGGGCTGTGTGGAGAGGGTCCCCTCTTTCAAATTCCTGGGAATGCACCTCATCCAAGACCTCATCAGGAAAAATAACACGTCCCAGGTGGTTAGAAAGGCCCAGCAAAGACTCTAATTCCTTAGGGTCTTGCGGAAAAACCAGGTGGACCATGGCTGATGACTTCCTTCTACTGGTCCATGATAGAAAGCACCTTCACATATTGTGTCATGGTATAGTACACTGGCCACAGACAGGAAGGCACTACAGAGGGTGATGAGTACAGCACAAAAAATCATGGGCTGCCCCCTAACCCCACTGGATGAAATTGCCAGGTCCTACTGTCTCAGCAGAGTGAGGAAAATCCTAAGGGACAAGTCACACCCTGGCCAGCATCTCTTTATTCTCCTGCTATTGGGCAGGAGATACAGAAGCATAGCCAGCTAGGCAAATAGGATGAAGAATAGCTTTTATCCACTACTAAACATAACATAACACCAATCTTAATGTGACATATTTACAGTGCCAGGGGAGGCTCATTTCAATCTCAACATGTACACATGTTGTGCATTGACAATAAAGGTTTGAACTATTATTTTTGTTCTTATGCCCAGTTTACCACTGGGTATGATGCTGAAAACTCCATTGCCTTCACAAGCTTTTGTTAAAGGAAAGGAGCCAGGCCAAAGCAATTTCTTTCTCCAGAAAACATGGATAGTAGAAGCAGAATGTACTACATAATCCACAACCAAAGCAGGAGAGAGGTTGGGGTCAAGACTATGGGCAGCAGAGTTAATATGTATCTTCCACCACCACAGACATTGTGTACAGGATTTAGTTATCAGTCAATCAATCACATTTATTAACTGCAGAATCAACAATGCTCTCTCAGCACTTTACCGTAATAAGAACTTCATACATAAGAATAATATAAAAATATAAGTTGTAATAAAATAAATCAAATTCATATTTAAAATAAACTGCTTCGGCACTAACAGAGTCAGCAATTTCCAATAGTTTCCAACCAAATGACTGAATACATAAAATATCCAAGAAAAAACATGTAAAATTATACTTTAATTAGCAACCAAATTGATCCGAAAAGTCTTTGGACACCAAAAGAATACTGGTAAAGAAGAGTCTGTCAAACGGGGAATTTAATACGTACATGTTATCATCAAAAGTCATCTTGGGCATTGTAAAAATAAAGAGATTTAAAAGTTAATATTAATGTAAGCATGACTCTGGAAAAGACAATGAACTTTCTATGGGATATATTTTCTCCTATGCAGATCAGGTTATTCTTTGCAATTTCTATCTCAATATGATTGTTTATTGTGCTTTCAAATCAATGTTGACTCCTGGAGTCTGCCTGGATAAATCCTTGCTGTTTTTTGGGCAAAGCTTTCAAGAAGTGGTTTGCCATTGCTACTTGTTAAGGCTAACAGAGAGAGATTGACTGACCCAAGTCACCCAATTGGCTTTGGACCTAAGATGGGACTGGAACTCCCATTCTTCCAGTTTCTAGCCTGGTGCCTTAACCATTACACTACACTACTTCTCTTGATATTAAGAATTGCATAAATTAGGAATAGAATAGAACAGAACAGAACAGAACAGAATAGAATAGAATAGAAGCTGGAAGGGACTTTGGAGGTCTTCTAGTCCAGCCCCATGCTCAAGCAGAAGAACCTATACTATAAAAAAGGGTTCTTTGTCTCCAAGTTTTTTTTAGAAACTATATTTGAAGCCATTTACTGTCTTAACATTTATTTTCAATCTGGAAGACTACAATTGTTCCATAATGGCTTTTAAAAACTAACTTTTGGGTAAATTGAATTTCATGAAACCATTAAATGTGCAGATCGGTTGGAGGAGGAGGAGGAGGAGGAGGAGGAGATTGTTTGTTTCAAGAATATTCTCCCTCTGACTCAAACTCATTTTGTCCACTTGGTGGCTCCATAAGACAATGTAATCCAGTGAGAACTCCAGTCCTGAAGCTCACTGGAAGTCTTATTCCTTGCAGGGTGAAACAGGAAGATCATATAATATGTTCTGAGATTCTCCAGGAGAGCAAAAATACAAATAAGCTTAAATTATATGAATATCAGTTTCGGAATGAACCATGTATATTGTTATAAAAATGATTTGTCTCAAAGGCAAATAGTTAGAAGGCCATCTTTATAACTTGATTCAATTATCCAGTTAAAGGCAGCTTCATAAATAGAAAAATCAAATGATTGTATTGGAGATGTTTTGCAGTCACTGCCCTCAGTATGTATGCCCTGACAATTAGGCATTACTCTATGCACATCTGAATAGAGGACATTTAATATAACTAATGATTAAGATATTGAACTAAAATGGAAAGTAGTGGGTGACTTGAGGCATATTACTTTCTCTCAGCCCAGTCTTATATCACAGGATGTTGTCATGAGGAAGAAAATGAAGGGAATGCAATCCCTTTGAATGCAACCTTGAAGAAGTTGAACCTGGAGATAGGATATAAAGTCTAACTAATAAATATCAGTGGCATACTCCGATAGCCCACAAGTGGTATTCACCAGGTTCTGACCAGTTCTGGAGAACCGGTTGCAGAAATTTTGAGTAGTTCAGAGAACCAGCAAATTCCAACTCTTGACAGGCCCCACCCCCATCTATTCTCTGCCTCCCGAGGCCCAGCTGATTGGCTGGGTCTTCTTTTGTTGCCCTGCACAGGAGAACGGAGCTGGAAAGCAGGTTAGTGGGGTGGG
>BHFT01042918.1:0-24632 GCA_004320025.1 Laticauda laticaudata
GGGGGGGGATGCTCTGGGGGTGAGATTTCTCTGCAGCCCACCAACATTTTCTCGAGGCCCACCAGTGTGCTACGGCCCACAGGTTGGCAACCACTGCTCTAGAGTATACCCAGCAACTACCTCATATCAGGCCAGGTATACTTTATCAGCAGTGGAAGGAAGACACCAAAGGTCATCTGGGCATAACAAGGTGTGAGAAGTAAAGGGCAATGGGGATGGCTGGAACTTCATGCTGGGGTGCGGGGTGTATGGGCTGTAACACAGGGATTGAGATAATAATTTAGCAGCAATGCCAGTGACACTGGCACTGAAGTAGAGTCCTGAAGGTTAAGCTATTTAAGACTGTGGAAGGCCAAACTATTTCAGCCTCAGTGCTACAATTCCAAGGAATACCATTGTAAAGGGTGAACAATAGGTCAGAGATGGAGAGGGAAGAAAAATTGAAGAAGTTGTTGAAGCACCCCATGACTGTAAGTTTGAGTAGACCACCAAATGTCCAAATTTTTATCACATGACTAGACAGCTGCTGCAATAGACATTAACTTCAGGGACTGGGTCTAAGTACCATTCATTCAGCATTGCCATTCAAATGGCAACTGATTGAATGGTTGTTCAGCAAGAATTGTCTGCGAGCTCTTTTTTATTGTAATTGTATAGCAGTCATCAGAAAAATATTGTATAGATAAGTACAAGCTATTACCGGTATAATGAAAGTTAGAAATAATAAAAACCTGGGATTACTAATTAAATTCTACTTCATGTGAATGAGGGACCATTTTGGAAATATACATAAGCCAAGATGTTTATTGTATCACATAAAACAGTTTTGTGAATAGATGTTGCTATAAAAGTAATTATCAATGCTTATATTTTCTGCACTTCATTTGATTTTTTTTAAAGAAAAGTGAAAGCCTGTTAGATTTTGTTAACATATTAATGACTTTTTAAATACTTGTAAAATTTTAGAGAAATTGTTTAAGCATGTATGACAGCACCGTCCTGCTAAAATTAACAATGCTTTCACAGTATACATCACTAACAGAGAATCTTGTATGAAAAGGGAAAGGAACAGTGCAAATGTAGCCATATAATTGAATGCAAAGAAGAAAGGATCAGCCACTTGTTTAATATTTCATTGCGAAGATTGTTTAATTTTATTACCTTGATCCTACAAGCAAAAATGTTCAGGCACATATAGCTCCTTTTGATTATTGGCCAATGAATATATCCAAATATAGCTATCAAATTCTAATTTTTAATTTAATTAAATTAAGTCAAATAAAATTTGAAATTTGCCCTAGATTGAATAATACAGGGTTTCCAAGGAGAGATCTCCATACAACCTCCAAGTCTCAATATGAGTTTCTAAAATTTGTATCTGTCCCTCCCCATGAAAAGCAATGCAGAGCCACAGAATTGTAGATACCCTGTTTCTCCCACAATACAGCCTCCCCCAATAGGAAGTCCCAGCATGTTTTATAGGTATAAAAGGAAATTAAGCTCCTCCCCCCCAAATTAAGGCCTATATTAAAACATGCAAAATGGGGGGAATGGTGGGGGGGCTTGCCATTAGGAAGTACTTTTGTTGCATACCCGGATATGGTGCTGCCTGTGTTAACCCCAATACGAAGTGCCCCACCAACGGCAAGGTCATCCAAGCCGTCACCGCCAGCCTGCCCGAAGATGCAAAGGGGGAGAATTCAGTCACCCCCGAAAAGACGACCTAGCCATTTTTTCGTGACTCAAAAAAAAAATAAGACCCTGCATTATATGAGAAACACAGCACATACTCTAAAACTCAGCCAAACTGTATCAGAATTTTTTTAAACCTGATTATAAAAAAAATGCTTCAATTTTTCTTTTTCTCACCTGTGCCAGAAAAAATAAGTCCATGAATTGTTATTAATACCATTTATTCTCTTTTTTGGTTCAGATCATTGTGTAATATGCAAACTGATAAATTAACTACTGAGGGGTCCTTGGTGTTCTCTAAGCTTGGTCATTTTCTTGCTGATGTTTCATTACCAACATTAGTTGATAGTTTCTGAGAAATTCTTGATGTATGGCAGTGTTATCCTTTTTAGAGCTTGTGTTGGTTGTGCTGTATTGGCTTGTTTGGTTGCCAGACAAGTCAACAGTAAACCAAAGTACCTCTAAAACTACCCCAGGGGAAGCTACTAGAATATAAACATAGCAAATCCCTTTCTTTACTAGCATTAATGATGTTACTAGTTTGAGTAATGAAACATCTGCAAGACAACAACCAAGCTCAGAGAGCACCAAGGACTCCTCTCTTTAACATGAGCTACAAATATTCTCCTTTATTAATAAAATTATTAATACATCTTTATTTTTTTTATTTGTCAATTGCTTATAAGATAATAGGTATAAGTAAAAACATAGTTATGAATACATGGATACATATTAGAAAAATAAAAAAATATAAAACGACAGGGACAGTAGACACGTTGGTGTGCTTATGCATGCCCCCTACAGACCTCTTAGGAAAGGGATAAGGTCAATAGTAGACAGTCTAAGGTTAAAGTTTTTGGGGTTTGGGGAAGAAACCACAAGAGTTCCAGGTAAGATTATTCCAGATATTGGACGCACTCCTGGTTGCTGAAAGTCGTATTTCCAGCAATCAAGTTTGGTGCGGTTAACCTGAGTTTGTATCTAGTTGTTTGCTCTTGTGTTGTTTATGGTTTGAAGCTTGAAGTATTCATTGACTGGGAGGAACCATTGCAATGTATGATTTTAACACTAATAGCTTAGATCAGACCGAAAGCGGCGTAGTTCTAGTTTTTCTAGGTCCTAGAATTTTGAGTATGGTGGTCATGAGGTATTCTGCAAGGTAGTGGAGTGGAGAACTCTTCTTCTGAAATATATTTCTGGACCTATTCTCACTGTGTTAATGTCAGATACATAATGTGGGTTCCATGACTGATGAGTTGTATTTGAGTATTGGGTCTAGCAAATGTTTGTATGCTGCTAGTTATTAGTATAGTATTACCAGAGAAAGCTAACATAAGATTAAGTTAAGACAACTCTTTACCGTCCTTTTTAGCTATTAGTTACAGTGGGCTCCAGCACTTAGGTCATTTGAGATATAAGTACTCTCCTTCCGAAGATTCCTTGACAAGAGTTTGGATTCATCAACAAGGTTCTTGATGCTATTCAAGCCTGTATTTTATTTGTCTAATATTATTTTTTTTGCCACTATATAGGAAGAGGCATTTTAATGTTGTTTGAGGATTTGAAATTGCCGTTTGTTTGAACCATTCTGATACATAAGTCAGGTGTCTTTTTTGAGGGTAGCGAGTATTGTCTGTGGTGTTGAATGAGTTTCTTTACATCATCAGCGAAGAGAATACAGTTGGCTCTTGATACGATCACAGAGGTATTTTATGTACAGTATGAAACGAGTTTGGTCCTAGATAACATGTCTTGGGGGGACAATCACTGTTGACAGGGACAGAATTTGATAGGACGCTCCCAATTTTGATCATTTATTTGGTCTGTTTGGACAGGAAAGCTTCTTGGATCACAGTTATGCGAGGTTGTCCACAGATACGATTTAAGATTTTAGGTTTTAAGAGTTAGTTTTGGTCGTGTACCCACGGAATCAAGTCTTTACAGAAGTGCGATGTAGAATTGTGTCTATTGTTTGGCCCGTGATTGAGTTGTGTAGTGCCATATGGTTTTTTTGCAAAGTGTAGAGTTGCAGATTACAGGATAGTTTTTTTCTGAAACAAATTGTTTATTCAAGAGTAGGTTGTTTGTTTCTAAGTCGAGAAGACCACTACCCTCCAGGACTTGGTTACATCAACACAACAAACTCCCTCAGCACCTTCACACATTGACTTTACAGGTGACCCAGCACACAAAGAGATTGGTCTGTAATTTTCAAACGAGGCCGGGTTTTTGAAGATGGCGATAACCATGGCTTGTGACCATAGTTTTGGCAAGGAGCTGGTCCTGAAAGATTTTTCAAAAATTATGCTTAGAGGTTCTGCTATGGCAGAGGGTAGCTTTTTTCAGAAGTAGGCACATATTCCATGTGGTCCAATAGATAGAGATGGTTTTAGATTGCATAGTGCTTTTTCAACATTGTCTTCTATAAAATCGATATGTATTAGATCATTTTAGTTGTCTGTGGTTCGACTAGGGAATACTGGGCATGATCCATTTCTGTTTACAAATACTGAGCCAAAGAATGTGTTAAAGAGGTTGGCTTTAATGATGTCGTTGTTGCAGTCTTTACCATTAGGTCATTTCAGGGATGGGATGGACCTTGAGTCTTTTCCTTAGTTGTTTACAAAATTGAAGAAAGAGCGAGTGGAATTCATGCATAGGTTTTCTTCTTGTTTATTGTGATAATTGATTCATTCAGTCTTTATCTGGTGGCATAAATTTTTGTATTGGCTTTTGAAGTTGGCAACTCGACCAGAGTTGACCAGATTTGTTTTTCCGCTAAAGTGATTGCTTTTTGGATTGAAGCTTCCTTATTGTTATGGGTAATTTGTTTTTTTTTTGGGGGGGGGTTAGGAGTTGTTAATGGTACATATAGATTGATGACTCCTTTGACTTCAAGTAAAAATATGTTATAATGGTCTTCTACAGTATTGCATCCAGTAAATAGAAATTGCCAATCAAGGGATGAGAGATGGTTGTTTATAAGATCATAGTTGCCTTTTTTGAAATTATAATTGGGGATTCTGTAGTAATGATTTTTGTGTGAACGTATGTTGAGACAAAAGTCAATCATGTTATGGTCACTGTTGTGGTCTCTTATTGATATTTTTATACCAAAGTACTCTGAGGTAAGAAGGGGGAGAAAGACAGTTAGCTGTTATTAATAAAATATTTCCTTAAATTATTTTATCTAGAAATATGTGGAAAATTTTGAGAAGAGTTATAACATACATACTACTATTTCCAATAATGACAAGATCTTTTTCAGTGTGCTACACAGCTAATCCTTGACTCATGATAGTAATTTAACCTGCTCTTTATGGTCAGATGCTTTAATGGCCATGAGGTGAAATAGTCATATTATTTACAACTCTCCGTCCCAGCTCTTTCTGACAGAGTTATTAAAGTAGGTCATTAAACTGAGTTTGGGGTGCCTCAGGGTCTCCAGTTGGAAGCCCTGGGAGGTGTAGTGCAGGCCTCGTCCTGGGCCTCCCAAGGTCTCTGCCATCCCCTGAAGGCTATCTGTGCTTTGCTTCCTGCCTCTTGGGATGCCTGCTTCCAACCCCCACTGGATCCCACACTCTGCTCCTTATCTACATCACTGATAACGTTCGCTGGTGCTCAGGTTAGGGAACAAAGACATGCCTTCCAATTGCTGGGCTGTGTGGCAGTAGTTTTAACATACTGTTCATTGCTAGTTAAGCATTTTACAGTATAATACAAGATTCCACTATGATATATTTAAATGATATTGACAAAAACTATACATAAGAGTTTGTGGTTTGTTTAATGGAAAGAAATAGTGATCATCTAAAGCCATCAAGCTCTATTGTGCCGAGTTCACAGGGCAGTTTTTTAAAAGTACTTATTATATGCTTTAGCAAATATTATGAAATCTCATAATGGAGCCAATATGATCAATGCCTCAGAAGACACTGGAAAACTTTTTAAAAAATAAATTTGGATGCAAATACAGCCGGTATTTAAAGTATGGTTAAGGCAGTTTCTAGCAGACTAGAAAAGGGCTAAAGTCAAAGGACAGCAAGTCCTGCGTGTTATTGATCAAACGTAACTATACTGACCCATTTAAACAGCTGCTATTCTTCTATATTGTTAGTAGTAATCTATTTTGTGAAGCAGAAATAAAACCCCAAACCTGTAATATTTTCCTATCACAATGTTAGGAAATGCAAGCTGTACTAGCTGTAGTTGGCCTTTAAATCATGGGGCCTGAGCTGATGCAATGAAAAGTGCCAAAATGTAGCCAATGAGAGTATCAAAAGCCAGACTCATTTCAAACTCCAGTTATATTATTGTATTGGATTTTGCATTAATATTCTTAATAGGAGGATGAAGAAATGAAGATTAAAGTAATAGCAAAGTAAACCCAGTTAAGTCTCCTTCCCCACAAAACAAACAATAAAATGGGAGGCAGGAAAAGAAGCAAAGGAGTGAAAACTACCCAGAGAGAAATCCAACTTGGAACAAAGGACAAACCCCTGAACAAACTCCAGACAGTGAGAACAATAAGTCAATGGAACAGTTTCTCTCATAGAGTTGTGGGTGCTCCACGGTAGTTTTCAAGAAAAGATTGGGCAATTATTTCTCTTGGATGGAATAAGAACTTTTGCCTTGAGCAGAGGGTTGGACTAGAAGATCTCCAAGTTCTCTCCTAGCCCTATGATTCTATGCTGATCTCCATGTACGTGGTATAGGTCATCTTTCCACACTATCCTATTATAGAGAGATAGTAGGCAATTTTTGAAACATATCACATATTGTACTCCTACTATTCCATTTTTCTTCAACACTCAAAGTGTTGAATTAACAATAATTAATACAACATACAAACAAGCCTGAAAATGGTCCAAGCACTCGCTCTCTGCTATACAAAGTTAATGTGCAAAAAATTACATCTTTAAAACCCTCCATTTAATCTCAATCTAATTTGTTATGCGAGTATTTTACTATATCACTATTTCTGGAAAGTAAAAGGCCATTGTTTATTACCAGTTAAGCAGCTGAAATTTTAAATCAGGAATGAGCAGTCCATAATCAGTACAGCACCTACCTGCCAAATCTTTTTTTGTGGTTCACAAAGGCCTTAAAACTGCACAGCTGCAACCCAAAAGCAAACCAAGGACTAATTGATTTTAGCAGTGAACTTAAAATAGTGCAACATAAAATAAACTTAAAAGCTTCAGTTGAATGCAGCACTTGAACATATTCACAAATTGTGAAAGTACAAACCAGATGTGCCATTAAAAAGCAATCTCTGCCACACATTATTGTCTATACACAGAGATTGCCTAATTCTAAATAACTAGAGATAACATTTTGCTGGTCAAATCTAGGCTGAATTCAAAGTAGTCTCAGATCAGAATTCAAAGGGAGGAAATTTGGAGTAGAATTCCCACTGGATTCAACCTGCTAATAATAAATAATAATAATCACTCAAAACTAGGCACACACGCCCCTAACTACCTCAATTCCAACTACAGCTGGCCTTAAATGCAAGCTACTCAATGCAAGAAGCCTTGCTGAATAAAATACCTGAATTTCTCCTTCTATAAATAGGCTAAATTCAATATCATATTTGTTTGTGGAAACATGGCTCAACATATCTCTCCCGACTGATTACCACAGTAAAGGGATGCCATCACTTTAACCTACAGCATTGCAAAATTTTTAGAGAGGAGGTGTTGCTATCTTCATAAAAAGTCCCCCATATGTAAAAAACATCCAAGTTACCCAGGAAGCTTACTTTTTCTGAGCCATCGTCTGGAACTGTCATCTTTAAATATCACAATTTCGATTCTTACTATGTTACAGCAAGCTTCTGATTATGACATCGCAACAATGTAAACAAGCCTAAATACACTACTAACATGGGCAGAAATCCTGCCTACAAACGCTTTTAATCTTTTCTTGGTGACTTCAATCATACACTCATATTAATTCTGGACCCTAACAAAATTTTACAAACTGAACCCATCTATGCAACCTTTCTACAATGCCCAGTAACAAATCTGCGACTGGATACCAACAATACTTAGATGTAACAACTGCCTCGATCTCATCTTCTGCAACAGTTTGAATTCAGTTTTACAGAAATACAAATTAATGACATCCTTTTCAACAGATTACTACAACATGATTGAACTTTTGTCTCAACATACCCGTCCAAGAACAAAAATCATCATATGATGGGATCCCAATTTAACTTCAAAAAACGGGCAACTATGATCTTACAGATAACGATCTCATCAATCTTCTTGATTGGCAAATTTCTAATTTTAAGGGATGCAACACTGTTGAAGACTATACAGGAAACAATTTTTACTTGAAGTCAAAAAGAATCATCAAACTATATGTCCAATATAACAACTCCCAAAACCAGAAGAAAACAAATTACCCATAACAAATAAGCGAAGCTTTCAAATCCAAAAAGCAATCACTTTAGCAGAAAAACAAATCTGGTCATGCTTGCCGAACTTCAAAAAAGGCTGATTACAAACTTTTATGCCACCAAATAAAGACAGAATGCCACCAACGATCCACATTAAACCAGCAAGAAAACCTTCTATGCACGAATTCCAACCCACGCTTTCTAACAATTTTTGTAAAACAACAAACTAAAGTCAGGCCCAATTCCACCCTTGAAGAGGATCTAATGGCTAAAAACTGCAATGATGACATCATTAAAGAAGCCAACTTTTTAACACATTCTTTGGCTCAGTATCTGTAAACAGCAATGGATCATGGCCCCAGTATTGACCTTAGTCAAACCACAGACAAACTATTATGATCTAATGCATATCAATACAAAAGACAATGTTGAAAAGCACTATGCAATTTAAAACGCATCTCTATCTATTAGGTCCGGACGGGAACTGTTCCAACTTCTTAAAATGCTAGTCCCACGCATAGCTGAAACCTCTAAGCATAATCTTTGAAATTTTCAGGACAGCTCCTTGACAAAACTATGGTCACAAGCCATGTGTTATCGCGCATCTTCAAAAAGGGAGACCCCAGCCCTTGCTTGAAAATTACAGACCAATCTCTTTATGGCTGCATGCTACCTGTAAAGTCAGGAAAAAACAAAACACCGATCAATTATTAACCAACTCTTTATCCTCCACTTAGAAACAAACAACCTACTCTTGAATAAACAA
The DNA here is from genome assembly GCA_004320025.1 of Laticauda laticaudata. Classification (NCBI taxonomy): domain Eukaryota; kingdom Metazoa; phylum Chordata; class Lepidosauria; order Squamata; family Elapidae; genus Laticauda; species Laticauda laticaudata. Next base: position 8,868 of record BHFT01042918.1, read on the forward strand.
TTTGGTTTCAGAAAAAACTATCCTGTAATTGTGCAACTCTTACACTGCAAAAACATATGGACCTACACAACTCGATCAAGGCAAAGCAATAGACGCAATTTACATAGACTTCTGTAAAAAGCCTTTGATTTACAATGATACATGAACAACTACTCCTAAAACTAAAATCTTACAGTGTCTTTGGACAATTTGGCATAACTGGATAATGAAAATTTCCTGTCAAATAAGCAACAAATGGTCAAAATCGGAGCGTCATATCAAATTCTGTACCTGTCAACAGTGGTGTCCCCCAAGGCAGTGTTCTCGGGCCAACTCTCTTCATACTCTATATAAACTGACCCCTGCTGATCATATTAAGAGCAACTGCATTCTCTTCGCTGATGATATAAAGCTATTCAACACCACTGACAATACTGCTACCTTTCAAAAAGATCTCAACTATGTATCAGACTGGTCAAACAAATGGCAACTTCAAATCTGAACCAATGCTCTTACATATTGGCAAAAGAAATCAGAAAATAAAATACAAGCCGAATAGTCAAGACTTTGTTGATGATCCAAACTCTGTCAAGGACCTTGGAGTTCTCATATTAATGATCTCAGTACTAGAGCCCACTGTAACTACATAGCCAAAAAGGCATTAAGAGTTGTTAACCTAATCTTGTGGTAGGTTTTTTTTCTGGTAATATCACACGTACTAACTAGAGCATACAAAACATTTGCTAGACCAATACTTGAATACAGCTCATCAGCCTGGAACCCGTATTACATATCTGATATTAACAGAGTTGAGAAAGTCCAGAATATTTCAGAAGAAGAGTTCTCCACTCCTCTACTCGTTGCAGAATACCTTATGTCACCAGACTTGAAATTCTAGACCTAGAAAACTTAGAACTATGCCACCTTTGGTCCGATCTAAGTATAATACATAAAAATTATATATTGCAGTGTCCTCCCTGTCATCTGTCAATGAATACTTCAGCTTCAACCATAACAATACAAGAGCACACAACAGATACAAACTCAAGGTAAACCGCACCAAACTTGATTGCAGGAATACGACTTCAGCAACAGAATGGTCAATGTCTGGATTACTCTACCTGATTCTGTGGTTTCTTCCTCAAACCCCAAAAACTTTACCTTAGACTGTCCACTATTGACCTCTTTACTAAGAGGTCTTTAGGGAACGTGCATAAGTGCACCAACGTGCCTACTGTCCCTTTTCTGTTGTTTCTTTCTTTTTTTCTTATATGTATCTATTCCATGTATTCATAACTATTTTTATACTTAAACCTGTTATCTTACAATCACTTGACAAAATAAAATAAAAAATAAAAATACTTAAGAGAGGTTGACTCCTCTTTGTTCCTATAACCCATGAGTCTGACTGGAAATTGTATGTGATATAAGTTGGCTCTTCCCATACTTTGTCTTTTTTGCACTTATTTTTTTTCACTTCTAACATTGCCCTCTATTTTTCTGACATACTTATTACAAATCATGAATTGGCATAAAGTACTTTGAAATTAAAATTGAGATTTCAAATCATGGACATCACTTATACTTCCACCCTCTTTATTCAAGTGTATTTTGATTTAGGATTTTACTTCAAATGTCTACAAGCTCATCCACTGATCTCAAACACACCTCTGTCTTACTGTTTCAACCCAATCTACTTTACTTAGGTCATATACAAGAATGAGGAATAAAACATTATTGTATCTTAATTTCTGTATGTGAATAATCTATGAAATGACTTGAATTTAAGCTCAAGCTAAATCTTTAAGTTTCCTATCTATGTGTAAGATTTTAATAAATCCCATTTTTGCTTCTGCCCATTTTTGGGGGGGAAGGGGACACACCTGGGTACAAATTATCTGTACAGCTGTAAACTGAAATTTTCTTGTCAGCAATTGCAAAATAATACAAAGAAAAAATATTAAAAAGGAATCAATAGACTGTACATTTCCAAAGATCAGATACAGCTTTTTTTTTCCTAGAGGAAAGAAATATCTTAGAAGGCAATGGAAAACTCTCATTAGCTTCTCATATGAACTGTATCTTTGATCATTATGCTGAAATTTGTGTCAAGCAACAAACTTCTCACCAGGTTCAAAGTTCATTTCAAATAACAGGGAGCCTTCACATATAGGAAAAGTCCCATAGATGTCACATATTTACAAATTAAAATATCAAAAGAAATTAATCTGAAAATTATGAATAAAGTATGAAGTCTAGAAATTAATCTGGAAGAGTCTTGAAAAAGTTAAGGGATGATGAAGATAATAATGAAAGAATAAAAATCAATCTGCTTCTGATACATTTTATCAGCTAAATTTGCAATTGTTTTCTTATGTAAGAATAACAAAGAGTGTTATCATATGAACTAATTTGTTATCTCCCATCATTCTGTTTATTAAAATGCAAAACAAACTGACCTCTACTTGTACTCCGGATCTCAAAAAGAAAAAAGAAAGAGAAGAAGGAAAGAATGGTACAATAAGTGGTCTCGTTAAGCTGCTGATATGTGAAGTTTGGAACTGTTTCAGAATAATTTTTATTTTGGTACTGTATTGTGTTTGTTTCAGAAAGCTGTGCTCAGAAACAGCATCTGTTTTTTCTCTGTAGTTTTACTTCTTTTTTTAACCAGCTGGGTTGACTGCCTTGATGAAGCTTTTCAAATGATCAATAGCTAAAATTAAAACATATTTGCAAGATTATTTTCATTGTTCTTCACCACATGTTCACGAAATAAAATGTTTCATTATTGTCTGACTTTTTGTTATCAAGCTGCACCCTCCTTTATATTTCCTTTCAGTTTTGCTATTATCGATTTGTTGAGAGAGAGTTAGTGGCTTGATGGATAAGTATTAGATAGTAAGCAATCTTTAGAAATAACCACCCATGCACTATTTTACATGTTTGCTTATCATTTTGAAATTATATTTTTATAAGCAATGTAATGTAAAAAAATGTATTTTTGTGGCATCATGCTTGCGGGGGATTGTTAGTCAAATTATAATATGACAAACAATGGAAATGAAATAACATCATGGGATGAGACCACTTCCAATAATTAGCTGGTCTCATCCCTTAAGAAAATGTGCAATGTCTTTAAATCTAAGGCATTTATTAACACAATTAGTATATTTCATAAACATTTTAAAAATTGTCTATAAAGAGATTGATTATCTTTTTTTCTGTTTTATTTAATTGTAATTCTAGATATAATTAAAATCGTTGGCCACCTGTTACATACAACTGTTGTTTTACAATTTTTTATAAAGAAAATTCTAAAAGGCATATACAGATGGAATATCTAATCTCAATAACAAAAGAAAATGTTGCATATTTGGACGAAATTACAAAAGTCTGTTTTAAGCTCATCTGAAAATCTCCATGCACTGAAATTTATTTTCTCCCTGTAACAAGGGTTTAGTGAAGATGTTCTGGCTTGAGCACATACCTGAACATTTAAGTAGAATAGGATAAAATCTAATACTGCCAATTTTTAAATAATTTTCCAGAAACTTGAAACTTTATTAATTCTATTAATTTCAAGGCTAGATGTTTGTGATTATATCCAAAGACCATTACATGTACTATATCATTTCTTCTCCAAGCTAATACCAAATATGGATCCTATGATGTACCCTAACATGATTTGTGTTTTTGCTATTCATTCATTTTTTCAAAGACTGTGATATCATAGATATGATTTCGGAATATCACACAGTATAAAATAAAACTGATAAAAATATGAAATATCCAATTTGCTTTTGTTTTTTATATACTGCCTGGAAAATATATCGTGATGGTCATCTAAATATTGTGAGTAAATTAATATATTATTCTTGAAGGACACAATAATTTCTAGTATCTGTATTCACTTAGTTTAGGAAGTACTGTTGGAAGATGGATAATTCACACAGTTTTATTTAATCACATTGCAGTGTTAAAGTTCTTTGTTTGCATAGCTGATGTTAATTTCTTAAAATAGCATGCTTTGCAACTGGGAAATCAAAAAATGAAGACCCATGTAAGGCATGGGAAGAAATGGTAGTTTATTAAAAGGGAAAGAGTATAATTTAAAAATAAATTACATCGGACAATCTGTCAAATATGCATCTATAATAGAAAGCACTATATAAAAGGAAGTGAAATAGCTAACTGAAAATATTTTTTTCAGGAGGTTCAGCTGTACACAAGCCACTTTATCAGATCTGAAATACTTCAAAATGTTCTATGCCTTCCTTCCAAATTATTCCGTTAGATAAATATGTAAGTGCAATTATGCATGTATTTGGAAGGGGTTTTTATGTGTGTGTTACGATAACCATTTATATGTTTATCCTAACTCTGCTCCTAGCATTTCTTAAGTCACAGAAGACTTGGATGTTCTATTAGACATATCTAAGTTTTGTGTGAGCTTATCAATGTGATTTTTATTAACATGATTGTAGACTGGACTAGATTATCATCGGATCCATTATTGAATTATTATATTTTTTGCTTTTTTTTTTTTTGCTTTAATACAGTGTGCAATGGTCAAAATTGANATTTTTTGCTTTTTTTTTTTTTGCTTTAATACAGTGTGCAATGGTCAAAATTGACTCCCAAAGCTTCCTAGGACTATCCAAAGGCTTGATGCTATTATTATACACAACAATCTGAAATTTCAGTTGCCAACTTTTCAACTGGTTTGGCCTTAATTCGCATCAAGTTCTTCCCAAGAATCTAGAATGACATAATGTAGTGTTGTAGTATATGTATGATTCAAAGCAGTGTGTCTTTTTGTAAATAACAGTAATATAAATTTTGTCAATGTACAGATTTTCGAAAGTATTGTCCAAGACTTTTGGGTATGGCACTCAGTATGCTAATAATATTTGGAATCAACATTGTCAGTTTATATAAGTTACAGACATTTGCAGACCATCTGGTTTTTATACTAGAAGAATCACAAGAAACAGTACCTAAGTTGATAAATATGACAGAAGAACAGAGGTAAGATTGAAAATAAATAAAGGAAAAACTAAGATCTTGATAAAAAATATGACAGAGAAACAGAAAAGAGGGTTAATGGATAGATTAAGTATTCAGACCAAAAGAAAATGAAATACTTGGGGATTCAATTTACAGCTAGACGTGGAGCCATTAAAGAAGATAACTATTATAAACTGAAACAACAAATTAAGACAGATTTGGAAGAATTTAATAACCTGCAACTATCGTTAATAGGAAGAATTGCAACAGTTAAAATGAATATATTACAAAATTACTATATTGTTCCAAACAATTCTGATAAAATCAGAGGAAAAAATATTTTGATGATTTGATATATGGCAAGGGAAGAAAGCAAGAATTAATCTTAAAATGTTACAGGATGCAAAAATCAGAGGAGGATTTGGGTTACCTAATTTGAAAATATATTATCAAGCCACAATATTAACATGGATGAAAGAATTGATTGTATTAAGGAATACAAGATTGTTGACATTGGAGGGTCATAATATGCAACTGGGCTGGCCTGCTTTTTTATGGTATGGGAGAAGTAAGATAGTTACTTCCAAAGACGTTATGTTAGAAACATTTTATTGTTAACACGGGAGAAAATCAGACAAAAACATTATTTGAAAATGCCAGTCTGGTTATCGACAATGGAAGCACTTATATATCCAAATGTTTATAAAATGGGAACTATTGTTAGATACAAGAATATTCTGAATGAAAAGGGTGAGCTCAAAACTAAACAAGAGTTGAATAAACAAGGGGTTGATATGCATTAATATTCATATATGCAAATACAATCAAGCTATTAAAAAGATGTTAAAGCTGAGGGTTTTTGTAAGGAGTTGACAGAACTGAATAAAATACTAACAGGAACAGAAGAAAGGTTTATTAAAAATTTACTGTTATTATTAGGTGTCAAACTAGAAGAACAAGTAAAGGAGATGATAGCATAGGCAAATTTTTTGGGGTATGCTATAGAATTAGATAAGTGGCAGAAGCTATGAGAAAGAAACTATAAATTAACAATATCGACAGAATACAAAGAAAATTTGTATGTTTTATAGATCAGTGGTCGCCAATTAGTGTGCTGCGGCCCATAGATGGGCTGTGAGAAAATTTGGGTGGGCTGCAAAGAAATCTCACCCCCAGAACACCCCCCCAAGGCAATTAATCCAGGCTGTGCAGAAACACAAGGCTGCACCACCCACATGGCCAATGGGAACCCTCCCCACCTACTCATTCCTTACCCGGTAAACTTGCCTGCTTAACTGCTATTTTTCCTTTTTCCGACTATCATCTATTCTACTGTGACGGGAGATTTAGATTAGCTAGGAAGCAGGAAATGATTGGATTTCTTGCTTTCTAGCTAGTCTTTAGATGTTCGGCTCTGCTTTTAAGTGTACAGCCGAACCTCCCTTAGGACTGAAGGTTTGCTTGTAGGCAAATTCAGTGCAGACTCACAGCAAGAAAATTTGAGAGACTGAGCTAGCTGATGGCAGATAGATCGATCATTGAATGATTCTGTGAGCAATTCAATCTGCCTGCTTTGCCTGATTTTGGGTAAAAGTTGCTCTTTTTAATAAAAAAATCAATATTTACATACATGGTGTGTTGTGAGTTAATTTTGCGAGTTTGCTTGCAAGCAAATTTTATGTGACAGACTGAGCTAGCCAATGGCAGATAGATCACTGAATGATTCTGTGATTCTGTGAGCAGCTCAATCTGCCTGCCTGCTTTGCCCGATTTTGGATAAAAGTTGCTCTTTTTTTATAAAGAAATTCAATATTTATATAAATATTTATAATATTTATAATATTTACATATTATACACTAAGCCACATCCACAAATTAGGCCACACCCAGAGAACCAGTTAATGGTCACTGGGATTTAAAATTATGTGTTTGGTGGTTCCTGAAGTCCAAAAGGTTGGCAACCCCTGTTATAGGTGGCACTTTGCACTGGCAAAATAGGCAAAGATGTTTCAAGACAAATCAACAAAATGTTGGAAGTGCCATCAGATACCTGGATCATACTACCATATGTGGTGGGCATGCACAAAGATACTAAAAGCTAAAAGATACTGGATAAAAGTACATTCCAACATACATGGTTGGAAAAAATGATAAAGCAACCTATAGATTTAAAACCTGAAATATTCCTGGAAGTTATAGCAAAGAAAAAGTATATTTAATTATTCATGTATTAACTGCAGCTAGAATTGCATTTGCTCAGAATTGGAAAAGTAAAAAAATTCCAGTAGAGGAAAATGTGATTAAGAAAATATTAGAATGTGCAGAGATGAATAAATTAACATTGGTAATTAAAGAAAAAGAAGAAACTGAATACTATATGGTATAGGATCTATTTTATCAATGGTTGGAAAAAAAGAAATAAGTTAAAATTGAGTAGATGAATATATACAGAAATAAATTAAGATTGTTATAAAAATAAATGACAATGGTTTATAAAGAAAATGTGTCTACTAATTTTTTTTGCAAGTAAACTATGTTAATTATAATTGTTAGCACAATATATATGTACCCAGTCAACACACTGACACACTGAAAGATGGATTTGTTGTAAATATAAAACAAAAAATTTAATATAACCCATTATTAGTTTATGCCATAAACTTTCAGCTTTGATTTTCAAATATTGATACTTCATGATGTTCACCAAATAGTTCTTTGTTTTCTATTTTATTAATTTCTGCTATTGCCACATCATTTATCCACATTTTCTTCTTTTCAATCACAGTTAAAATGAATATTGGCTTACCTGAATGTTTCTTCTTGCTTGTGGCGAAGAGAGTCCAGAGAGAGATTGGGTAGGCTCCAGTCATTGCTGATTGGAATGAGTCTGCCTAATTGATCTTAGCTCTGCACTGCGCTGTTGGCCGTGCCCCAGCTTTCAGTGAAGCACTTGACAGACTGAATATGACTCTGTAGGTTCAATGAGAAAAACACATATCATCACTCCTCCCAACCCACACCCCTAACCAGACAAATGAGGAACATTCAGGTAAGTCAATGTTCATTCTCCTCTCTGTGGCTGCGATAGTCCAGAGAGATTGGGACATACCAAAGCTGGACTGTCCCTGGGAGGGCTCAAGTCTGGTCCTGCTCATGCCAATGTCTATGCATGCTCTGCACAACCCTTCTGCCAAACGCCGCATCAGCCGACACGAAGACATCCAAGCAGTAATGTCTGATGAACAGCGAGGGTGACGACCAGGTAACCACTCTACAGATTTCTTCTATAAGTGTCTACGTGGCCCAAGCTGCTGTCATTGCTGAATGAGCAGTCATCCCTCAAAGCACCAGAAGAGACCTACTTTAATAGGCTCTGGAGATGCAGAAAAGGATCCATCTGTCCACTGTCGATAGTGTGACTTTGGAAACCAAGGTGCCCAGTTGAAAAGATACAAAAAGTGCCTCTGTCCTACGAAGATCTGGTGTGCTACTAATATAGATCTTTAAAGCTCTGCAAACATCCAGAGTATGCCATGCCTATTCCAAGGCGTGAGTGGAATTAGGGCAAAAATTGGGCAAGATAAGCTCTTGAGCCCTATGGAACCAGGAATTGATTTTGAGCAGGAAAGAGAGATCTAACCTAAGAACAACCCTGTCTGAGTGGAGGATACAGAGATTTTCCCTAACAGATAGAGCAGCCATTTCAGAAATTCTAGCCAATGTTATGGCCACTAGGAAAGCCACCTTAAGAGACAACATATGTAAACTAATGGATCTAAGAGGCTCAAAAGGAGCCTGTGTTAACACTTGGGAGTACCTAAGGGAGATCTCAAGTTGGGAACCTATGGACCACTGGAGGTCTGATATTGGATGCTCCCTTTAGAAATCCGTGAATAGTCTGATTGAGGGACAAGGACCCTTTTCTGTGAACATGAAGTACTGAAGAAAGGGCTTCCACTTGCCTATGAAGGGTGTTGGCCAAGAGCCCTCAGTCTAAGCCATCCTGCAGAAACTCTAAGATATTGGCTATTGAGGCAGTAGAGATAGAATGCCAGCTTTGTCACACCACTGACAAAATGTCTTCTAGGTGGCCTCATAAATGCAATTAGAGGAAGGTTTCCTGGCCGCTAAATCATGTGGATTACCCTTTTTGAAATGTTCTGCTGTCTCAGAGCACCCCATTCAATCACCATAGAGTCAGCTGAAATCACTGAGGCTCTGGGTGACTAGGGGCCCCTGGTGCAATGGTATCTTGTCTGGAGAGATCCTCCAAGGATTGGAGAAGGAGAGATTCACCAAGTTCACGAACAAGGGATGACTGGGCCAATAAGGAGCAAGAAGTATGACCTCTGCCTTCTCTTCCAGTATTTTTCTGATGACTGCTGGCAGAAGCAGAAGATGTGGGAAGGCATATAGGAGGCCCTGGGACCACCTGCTCCTGAGAGCATTGGTCCCTTTCACCCCCGGGGCCACAAACCTGGTGAAGAACCTGGGTAGTCTGGCATTGCTTGGAGAAGCAAATAGGTCCACTACCGGATGGCCGAACTTCTTTGTCAGTTCCTGAAATAGAAGAGAGTGAATATTCCACTCTGAATGGTCGATCCTGACCCTGCTAAGCCAGTCAGCTTGCACATTATCCACACCAGATATATGCTCATCTCCCAGGAAGCCCACTTCCAACATTAATGAACAGGATCTGGTTCCACCCTGCCTGTTAATGTGGGCCTTGGTGGTTACATTATCAGTCAAAATCAGTACATGAGACCCTGTATCAAGGACTTAAATTGCTTGAGAGCTAATCTTACTGCTCTCAATTCCAACCAATTAATATTTCTTCTTTGTTCTATTGCCGACCATTGTCCTTGTGCATTTGTGACTGAAGATGAGTCCCCCATCCAAAGAGACAGGCATCTGTGGTGATGACAAGTTGAGGAGGCTCTTTGAATAGGTGTCCCTTAATTGCCTGGGATTGCCACCACCTGAAGGACTGTTTCATTGACCTGGGTACTCTGACCTTACATGAGGAGTGGCTTTTGCCCATCTTTTGACAGGGAAAGAGGAACCACTGTAATATCTTTGAATGTAACCATGCCCAGGACACGATGGAGATGCAAGAAAACATATTCTCCAGCAGGACCAAGGATGTCATTTCTTCCCTCTGAATCCTGTCTGCCATTGCCTGTAGGCTGTTCCTGGGAAAGAAAAACTTTGCAAGAGACCATGCCAATCTTATCCCCCAAATGTAATAAACACCTAGTGGGGATGAAATGGCTCTTTTTGTTATTAATTGAAATGCCATGTTCTTGTAATAGGGAAACTGTCAGTTGGAAGTCTCTCAAGGCCCTGGTCTCCGAGGATTATTAGATTAAAATAATAGCATTGCATACTTACTAGAATAGCCCTTAAATGAGCTGCAAATGCTAGCGAAGACCCTAGGGGCTGAAGATAGTCCAAAGGGCTTCGCCCTCTCTTGATAATGCCTCCCAGAATATCTGAATCATAGGAAACACCTTTGCAACTGGCAGATTCTGATATGCAGGTATGCTTTGGTGAGATCAATTGATGTGAGGAAGTCACCTTCCTGAACGCTCTTCAGAATGGATTGTAGTGAATGCATCTTGAACCGCTTGTAGAACAAGTATTTATTAATCCTTTTAAGATCTAGAATAGCATACATATCCCCGAAGCTTTGGGAGTGACAAATAGCTGGGTGTAAAATCCCTTTCTCTGTTGACTGAAAAGAATTGGTTGAATGGCTCTAATATCCAGTAAATGTTGTATAGCCTGTTCCATAAGTTTCCTTCGTAATGCCTTCCTGGAGATAGGACAAGGCACATAGAACATGGGGGTTTGGATCTGAATTCCAGCAAAAGGCCATATCTAATTGTATTGAGTACCCAAGCATCAGATGTTGTAGATTCCCACTGGTTGACAAAACATGATAGTCTGCCCCCAATGGAAAAACTATCACTACATTTAACAAGACTGTCGGAAAAAGCGACTTCCTCCCCCTCGAAAGGGCCATTTGCCTGAGTACTGGCTTCGGTCCTTGGCAGCTCGTTCTTGTGGCCACTCCTGGCTTGCCTCTGCAATCCTGGAGACCCTGGACTGGCTCCTGCTCTGAAGGAAGATCTACAGGAGTATGGAGCTGCCCTGTAAACAAAACACCTAGACAAAGAGGGAAGGAACTTCTTCTTGTTCCTAATCTCAATTAGGTGAGGATCCAAAGATTCCCCAATCAACTTATCCCCACAAATCGGGGCAGGCGCCACCTTCCATTTGCGCTTGCCATCTGCCTGCCAGTTCTTTAGCCAGAGCATCCTGTGGGCTGCCACCGATGTTTCTATGGTCTTAGTGGGGAATCTGGCACTATTCAAGGTGGCAGCCGCTGTGAATTCTGCTTCTGCCACAAGTTTGTTGATGTCCTGATGGGCCTTACATCAGTGATGGGGATCCTATCCTGCAGTTGTCTGAGCCAATGCAAGGAGGCTCTTGTAAAGAAGGTTGTAGCTGATGAAACCTTGACTGCCCAAGCAGCTGCCTGATGTATTCACTGAAGTGATTCCTCTATTCGTTTGTCCTCTGGATCCACTGGATTTGAGGAAAAGGACACTACGGCAGCTACCAGGCCATCTACTATTGGAACCTGCAAGAATCTGCTAAATTCCAGATCCATGGTAAAATAATGATGTTCATTAGCAGACAACATAAATTCTCTTTTGTTTTGGGAGTGTGGCTCAAGGCTCATGATTTAATTGGAATAACTGCAGGAACCCTGACAGAATGCTGAGACCCTACCTCGTGAGCTCCCAGATCCCATGGTCATAGGAGGCCAAACCCATTATGAGGTGCAGTGAATCCTCGATTTGAGGTGGCACAGGAGACAACTCCAATATTTAATCAAGAGAAAGGGCTACCCCTTATCGGAGGCATCATGCGTAAAGAGTAGGAATGTTCAAGCTGATCGCCTTGTAGCAAGGTTCCATGCAGAAAATCCAACCAAGACTGGGGGAGTTTCATGAGCATAAGCTTCCATATCTGCAATCAAATTGATTTTGTGTGTGTTGTCCAGGTCACCTTCAAGAAATGTCAACTCATAAAACATTTTATATACACGTTTTATAATTGATTATTGTCAACTTGAAAGGGGGGGATTTTCAAACAACAGGCAACAGGTAAATCAAAAGTACATTCTATTCATATTTTCTTCTAAGACTGATTAGATGGCTGAAGCTTCTGCTGCGAAAAAATCTAATTGGAGAGCATGATTAATGACTCTTGGCTATGGACGTTTTTTCGTTGGATGATACACCTAGGGGTTGGGGGGGAAAGTAGGATAAAGGGTGGCAGTGAATTACGTATCTCAGAATTGGCTATGCCCAGATTAGAATTGGCTACGCCCAGATTAGAATTGGCTACGCCCAGACATAGAATGTTACCTTCAAATAAATCCTCTTTAGTTTTGGGAATGTGGCTCAAGGCTCATGATTTAATTGGAGTAACTGTCGGAACCCTGACACATCTTGGAAGGCTGCCTGAGGTGTCCTCTCATAATCTCTACCCACATCCATTAACTGGATGTCTAATGTTCTAATAATCTTCTAATGTCTCATCAGGGGGCCAGGCCTGTAAGCAAGGCCTATGTGCAGGGGAAGGCCCAAGCTCTATTTGCAATACAGGAATCTTGCAGTTGAATCTGACTCATCCGGGGGAGGCGATCTGAGACCTCTTTCCCCAGCAGCATGCTGGCTGTTTTCCACCTGTTTCTCCAAAGCTCTTTTTGCCTCCTCATGGCATCCTGTTCTTCTGTCTTGGAAGGCTTTTTGGGTTCAGGGGCCTTCCTTGTCTGCCTGCCCCTTGATCTGCCTTTGGACGAGGAGGGACTATGGCCTTCTTCTTTCTGTGCATCTGCCATCTTGGCCTGAAGGATAGAGATAGTTGTGCCAAAAGGGAGAGAATGGTTCTTGAAGGGGAGGGATGAGGGGTTAATGCCACAATTAAGCCTCCTGTACTTCTCCCAAGGTCCCGTTGTTAACCATGGTCCCTCTTATCTCTAGCCGGTTGAAGGGCCCAAACGCTGGGCTGCAACCACACCCTGCCGATTACTCCCTACCTTCAGGCCATGGGCAGGCTCGTGGCAACTTCTATGTCCGAAGCAATCTCCGATCCACCAATTAAGGGACCTGCATGTTACAAGTACTTCTGGGCACACCAACGCAATTGCCTCAGCAATGAGTCTTCCTTCCCAGCACTGGCAATGTTGCCAATCAAGTGTCCCCCAGCTGATTTTCAGGCCGATCCACCCGTTGAACACGCTGGCTGTTGTTATGTGGTCACGCCCCACAGTTGGCTTTCAGGCCTATCCTCCTGTCAATAGCATGGACCGCTGCCCCACTGTCACACCTGATTTTCTTTGGTCCAATCTGCCCACCGAAGCGTGAACTAATCCCACACTGTCACAGACTGCACACTAGGGCCTCCACCCTTAGCACTCACCACCTTGGCTGGGGGTGTTAGAAACCCCTCTCCTCCAAACTTCTGGATCATTCTTTCAGAACTATGCCTGTGGCGCTCAGCTGTGGCTGTTATACTTGATCTGGCTCTGTTTGTAAAGAAAAAAAACTCCACTTCTTTGAATAGCAAGTGGAACTCCAATTTTCACATCTGTCCTGGCTGGGACTGAGTCGAAAACTGGAGTGTGGCCAATGGCACAGAGAAGAGCTAAGATCAATTCGGCAGACTCAGTCCAATTAGCAAGGACAGGAGCAAACCCAATCTCTCTCTGGACTCTCGCAGCCACAGAGATGAGAAATGGGGTTATGTGCCAATGCTTCCTTTCTTGTATTCAGGAATCTCAGTTTATCTTGCTCACTTTCAACTACTTTTTTATTAGTAGTAATAACAGTAAGTAATACTACAGGTGGTCCTCAACTTATGACCCACAATTGAGCCCAGAATTTATGTTGCTAAGGAAGACATTTAAGCAAGTTTTGCTCCTTTTTACAACTTTTCTTGTCTCACAAATGGGCATTGGTAGAAGTTACTGTGAACGCCCTTTCTATCTATGCTGCAAGAGAGCCCAGGATGGGTTGATTCTTTCCTATGATGTCATTTAGCTGAGTCTGTACTAAGATATAAAAGCCAACCCCCAGGAGAGATCCCAGCTTTGGTGAAGATAATTGACAGACTGAAAGGTGTCTCTGAAAGCACAAAATGAATATAGAAATATGTCTTACTCTCTCCGGACAAATCAAGGGAGAGGCTGGGCTCTTTTGCAGCATAGATAGAAAGGGCGTTCACAGTAACTTCTACCAATGCCCATTCTCCTCCATGCTGCATCGAGAGCCCAGGATGGGACATACCAAAACTTGCATGTCTACAGGCGGGTCCTTGTCTGGCTCACCACACCGACTGTGGAATCATTTGTTGAAGCATCCGTCTGTCAAAGGCTGCAGTTTCCAAGGCAAAGGCATCCCGATGGTAGTGTCTGATGAAAGGAGATGGGGATGTCCACGTGGCTACACGACAGATCTCCTCCAAGGATGCTTGGGTCGCTCAGGTAGCAGAAGTGGCTGTGCTTCTGGTAGAGTGCACCATCAGACCTTGGGAACCGGAAGGGCCACAGCTTTGTAGGCCTGTTCAATACAAGACCTGACCCACCTGCTAGTAGTAGGACAAGAGGCCTTGTGCTCCAAGTGAGAAGGGAAAAAGGAAACAAACATGGCTTCTGACTTCCTGAAGGAGGAAGTGCACTTAATGTATATTCTAAGAGCTAAGAGCCCTTCTTATGTCTAGCGTGTGTCACTGCCGCTCTAAGTCATGGTGCGGGAGAGGACAAAAGTCAGGCAACACAATGTCCTGGGACCTGTGAAACCAGGTATTAACCTTCAGAATAAAATGAGAAGAACAACCCTATCATCGTGAAAGAAACAAAGGTCCTGTCTGATGGAAAGAGCAGACAGCTCAGAAACCCTCCTGGCAGAAGTGATGGAAACAAGGAAGGAAACGGAGTCAGGAAGTCAGAGTCAGAGTCAGGAAATGGAGAGACACTGTTCTAAAGGGTTCAAAGGGGGCTTCGTATGGACATTAAGGACCATATGAAGGTCCCAGGAAGGATACCTGTGAACCACTGGTAGGTGGAGGTTGGAAGCCCCTTTCAAAAACCTCCTGACTGAAGGGTGATGGGATAAGGAAGGAAATGAACCCCATGAAAGGACCAAGGAGAGGGCCGCAACGTTCCTGCATAAGGTATTGGGGGCCAAACCTTTCTCCAGTCCATGCTGAAGGAAGCTAAGAACTTCTGCCAACTGGGCTGAAGCAGGAGAGAGACCCTCCTCTGAGGCACCATCGGGAAAAAGCCTTCCAGGTGGCATCATAGATGCACCTTGTAGAAGGTTTACGAGACGCCAGGATACCTAGGATGATCTTTCTGGAAGATCAGCCTCCTCTAGCCGCTGCTGCTCAAGTGTGCCACACGGTCAACCTGAACCTCTGGGGCTCTGGTGGAGCAGATCTAATCCCCCTGGTGAAGGGAGATTAGATGGGCTGGGATCCTCCAAGGAGAAGCCACAGATAGGTTGACCAGGTCTGCAAACCAGGGCCTTCTTGGCCAAATAGGGTGCCAAGAAGAGGAGCTCCGTTCGTTCCTCCAACATCTTCCGAATTACTGCTGGAATGATGGGAAGCAGGGGAAAGGTGTAGAGGAGACCCTTGGGCCATCTGCACTCTCCCGCTCCCTGGCAAGGAAACCTGGTGAAGAATCTAGTGACTTGGGCATTT